>PVIA01003500.1:0-166381 GCA_004024845.1 Tonatia bakeri | reverse complement strand
TCTTTCAGTAAGAGCATCACCGTCCCGGGCCCCTTTGCTTGTTTGGGTTCTCCCTTTTGCTCTGTAACATGTTTGCCAACAAAAACAGTGTAAATTAAACTGAGATTTCATGTTAAGTTGCAGCCTGGGGTAAGTCACTGCTTTCAATTCCTTGAACCATTTTAAACTATAATATATTTCCTCATCTATGGATAAAAGATTTGGGTTGTTTTAGGACATAATCACTATCCTTTAGCAACCGAGGAATAGTATTAACAAAAGTATTACAATGACCAATCATAGATTTCCTCCCCCCAAATGATGAAGCCTACTTTTCTAAACATGAGCCTATAGATCTTTGTCTTTGGTGCACAGAACATAATATTCAATTTTCTACCATTAACTCTGGTCAGAGAGCTCTACTTCTTTAAAATTGCCCTGGTAGAGAGAAGTTAGCAACTATCCAAATAATTTGCATATGTACTCATCAATTCTTAAATGCACATGCCCTCCTAAAAATAGTGTCATCCTCCCTGAAATTAAATCCTCATACAGTGTGTTTTTCCCCCCATCTTATGGTTTAAATGTTGGATGGGTGCCCAGACCAGAAAAGCATTTGTGAAACATTTTGCAATGCTTTTCAATGCTTTATCAACATTTCACCCTGCGGGTATCCGAGCTCTGTTCTTACTAATTACATAGCCCAGCTTCCTCTATGTCACGAATCATTCTGTAACCCTAAAGATACCTACAGTAACCTGTTTACCTGCAGGGGGGTCTACGTAGATCACATACAGGTATGGTATAGAAATGCGGAAATATGAAGAGGCTTGTTAATTTTTTCTGAAAAGTTTCAGTGATGTCTGAAATTAAGGACATTTAGTATATACAAGTATAACTAAGAAAAGGTTAATTCAAAACAGTACAATTAAAGTGAATAGTAAAAGCACTTCTGAGTTAGTAAAGAAGCCATCAATAATGAAATAAGTCATATACTTGATGATTTCAAATGGTTCCATTAACTTAATTATTTTGGAACTGGCTGCATTAGAAGTAAACATTGTCCTCACCATTTCTTTAAATCCGAAGTCAACTTTCTGAGCAGAAAAGGAAATCACAAATGCTGGTAAGTTGATGGAAAAACACTCCACTTAGGGTGGTGGGTACACATGATGAATCACAGAATTGTACACTTGAAACTTACATAATTTTATTAAACAATGTCATCCCAATACATTTAATTAAAAAGAACAAAGTGCTGTTGTAACCATTTATATTTGATAGTGTACTATGTGTTTTAGGCAGTTCAAATACTAATTTTTAGAAAATTTCATTGTGAGTTATTAAAGGAAACCTAAATAAGTGAGAGAGGAACAATGTTCATAAACTTGTAGTATTTTGATGTAAATTTATGAAATGTAGTAGTTTAAAGAGATTAACTAACCAGATTGATTTATGGATTAAGTGCACTCACGGTCAAACTCCTGTGTGGCACTTGATAAACTGATTTTAAAATGTCTATGGAAATTTCATGTTCCAAGAACAGTCAGGATTATATACAAAAAAATAAAAAAAGCATGCTGAGAGACAAGCTCTGTCAGACATCAAGTATAAAGTTGAAATCAAGAAGATTATAAAATTATGGTAATTAATATGGTGAGTTAATTATTCAGCTCCATAGAACAGCATAGGAAACCCAGAAAGTTACTCTCACACACTCATGGAATCACACTTGATTAACAAAAGATAAGACAAGACATCTTTATGTATTTGTAATTTTTTTAAATCTATTTTTTTAGTTTGGGGTAAAGTAAGAGTTTTTTTAAGGTTTTATTTATTAAGATTTTATTTATTTTTTTAGAGAGGGAAGGGAGGGAGAAAGAGAGAGAGAAACATCAATGTGCAGTTGCTGGGGGCCGTGCGTGGCCTGCAACCCATGCATGTGCCCTGACTGGGAATCGAACCTGTGATGCTTTGGTTCGCAGCCCGCGCTCAATCCACTAAGCTACACCAGCCAGGGCTGTATTTGTAATTTTTTGATTGAATGAGTGGTCCTGCACTTGAGGTTCCTCTGAAAACACTCACAAAGGAACTCTAAAACATAAAAAGAATATATTAGTAAAAAGGACAAATGGAATCTTCAGTGCAAATAGATGGCTTTTCTCCCAAACTATATTAAAACATAACATATAGAAACTACTTTGTAATTGTATCAAATCAATGCTCGCAGAGAGTTAGTCCCTACAGTGTCCTCATCATTTATTAACCAAAAATCTGTCCTTATAAAAAAATATTTCTAGAGTCTAGTCAGTAAGTATGTTATTGGGGAGAAATGTAATTAACACACATGTGCATCCAATGAACACAGGGAATCCATGATACAATTACAGGGTCTAGAAATTCTCACCCAGGAGTTTCAGAAAATGAACTATTAGGCACAAAAAAAAAAATAATTGTTTCAAAATGTAAATAGCGAAGGGTAAAAGAGAAAGTCACAACGAGGAGAAAATAATCAGATGCTTAGTACTAGTAATAGAGCACTTTGTTTATCTCATTTTTCAAAATGTCCTAACAAAGCCATCAGTTTCCCATACCGACGTATTTGTATCTGTGTTCAAATTCAAAGCAATTAGAAGTGGCAATAAAGATTTTGAGCAGGTTTAACCCAGTTTAACTTGCGTGCTTCAGCTTGTATTAGTATGTGTAGAACCAAAAGTCACACAAGGCTGTGGATAACGGGCAGCATGCTCTTGTCTAGTCATCAGTTTAACACAACAGATGCTTAGTGATTAGAGGGACAGGGAAGGCCGATGTAGCACCGTTGCCAGAAAGAGATTCATTCAGATTACAGTTATAGGATTCTTTTGTAATGCTTACCTGGCTGAATTCGTGATATCTGGATCAGCACAGAGAACTTCCATTTCCACTGATATCAACTGAGCTCTTAATTCACTTAAAACTAGATAAAAGAATCAAATCTAGAATCCTGATTGAAGGATAGTGTGCCATCAAAGGGACTGAGAATTTGGCTGCAGTTTCTCCAGTCATAAAAGTAGTGCTAATGCTATTATCAGGTTAGATTTCTTCTTCACTACTAGACCTGAGTAAAGTCAAGTTAAGACAGGATAGGGTTTGAAGGTCATTTTCGACTCTGAAGCTACCTAAAATGTACAGCGAGAGCTGAGGGTAATGTAATCAAAGCAGGACAATATTTGCAAAGTCAGCACAGTCTGATGTCATTATACAAGAATGGAGTAAAGGTTCCCTTGTTTATTTGTAAAATATTTATTTTCAGGGATGGGAAGGGAGGGAGAAAAACAGGGAGAGAAACATTCATGTGTGGTTGCCTCTCATGTGCCCCCAACTGGGGACCTGGCCCACAGCCCAGGCATGTGCCCTGACTGGGAATCAAACCAGTGACCCTTTGGTTTGCAGGCTGGCACTCAATCCACTAAGCCACACCAGCCAGGGCTCCCTTTCTTATTTTTCAGCCCTGGGTAGATAGTTGACATCCTTTCCACACACCTGCCTCTCAAAAAACAAACAAACAAAAAAAAAGTTAGCAGATAAGTCTACTGAGATTGGAAGGAAAATAGTACTTAAAAGATTCCATAACTTTCAATTTTGTAAATTACCTTTGATACTGGTATTATACCCTCTTAATTATTTTTCAAGGTGATCAACAAGAAAAGTTAGCCATAGCCACTGTGTGTGCGGTGATGGTGGCAACTACTTCCCTAAAACTCAGGCTGCACCACGTTTCCCCGACTGAGAGCTCTCTCCTGCTGGGCAGGACTTGCCAGGCAGGAGCAATGGCAGGGTATTAAATTCTCACAGAACTGTCCTCAACAATGAGGGGTGGGGATAGGTGAACAAATGTCCCAGCTTTTCTGTCCCTCAGCAGGACATGTCAGAGGCTTGTTCTGCACAGTATCTCAGAGGAGGACCACAAGGATGGAGCACCCATTTGCCCACCTGCACAACCCGCGCATCGACCCCCAATACTTAACTTTTCCTCCTTCTGTCTCTCTCTCTTGTGTTTCCTGGAATCATCTAAATAAAAATCCGTCCCCCAGACTGTGTCTTGAGGACTGCTTGGATGGGAACCCAAACAAAGACAGAAAGAAACACAACACCACGAGGAATAAACAGTGACACAAAGCCCAAATAACTTACTGCACTGGCTCAGCTAGAAAATGGCAGAATCTGAGATTTGAAACTGGCTCATTCCAGTTCCACAATCTGTACCCGTTCCAATGATACATTACATTCCATGTTTAGGGCTTAATCGAAACCAATTTCACCATTATGCTCTTGATCTATTTATATGCGAGCACCTATAAGTTTGCCTGTTTACACATATAAAATTGCAGAGTAGAATGTGACCTACAGGCAAGGTGTGTTAGAAAACCTAATGCCATTGGCATTATAATGCCAGATTTGTTTACTATTATAAAAGTGAAGTCTAGGAAGACCTATTGCTAATGATAGAATATCTTTATGCTATTTGTTACTAATAAAACTATATCTTACTATTATAGTAAAATAAATGAAAGATATTAACAACAACAGCCTGTTCAATTACCTCAATAGGTAATTCTAACAGCTTCAATCACGAGAAAACAGAAAAAAATTTGTTGAAGAAGTAATATTGACTTCTCTGTTTGTGTTCTTACAATTTCTGAAATGTCACACTTGCAGGCTACTTTGAGAATACTAATAGTACTCCCATCACCTAAAAATAGCATGTAAAAAGAATAAGATTTGTGGTTTCCAGTCCAGCATGTAAAGATCTCAAAAGTACTCACTCCGCCCGAACAAGTAAAAAGCTGAACAAATGGAAAAATCAACAGCTCTTCCTAGGGCTGCCAGAGAAGTGACGGGTAGACACAGGGACTTGCAACATGCCGGAGCAGAGACCTTCAAGGAGGATTCTCTGTGGGAACAGGACCAAAGAAGGAAAACGTGAACTGTCATAAATTAATTGCTGCAGGCTCAGTACCTGAGACATAAAAACTTGTCCCTTACATAACTACAGGCCTGTTCATCACAGTTCCTTTTACACATATATCACATCTGATTTTCAAAAACAATTATAAGGCTTATTAAAAATATAAGTGGATAAAAAATAAAGCAATAAAACAAACATGAAAACCAGAGTCATATATGATAGGAATGCTGGAATGATCACATAAGCATTATTTTTTAAACTATGTTTAAATAATGCCTGGAAAAATAAAGAGTAATTCATACAAATAAAAACTGAGAAAAATTATTGCCAATATACTTGTATCACAAGAAATGCAAAGGAGGACCTCCACAGAAATAAAATGATACAGGTCACAGATCTGAATCCACTCTTTTTCAAAAAGGAAAACCACTAGACCACAAATAATTGAAATAAAATACAATACTTTTGCTTTTTTTAATAAAACAATAGTTTGTTCAAAGTCATAAAAACAATAATATATAGTATATAGATTGTATATATACTGTTGCATATATGTGTATATATGTTTATGTATAAATTAAATGAATGGCAGCAATGATAAAAGGGACAGGAGGGAAGAATTAAGAATATTCTGTTATTATACAATATTTATGCTATGGGTGAACTTGTATAGTGTTATTTGAAAATAGACTTATATTAGCTGTAAATGTACATTGAAAACACTAGGTGAACCACTTCAAAAGTAACAAAATAAGTATATCCAATATGCCAAGAAAGGAGATAAATTGACTCACATAAACAGTTCAATTAAAACAACAAAAGGCAGGAAAGTGTGGAAGACAAAAACAAATAGAAAACAGCTATATCAATGATCAATGGCTAAATGTACCAATTAAAAGACAGAGGCACTCAGAGTGGATCAAAAAAGAAGATCCAACCATATATCATCTGCAAGAAACCCATTTTAAATATAAAGACATACATATGTATATAATATATATATAGTATGAGTATATATGTATATATCATGCATATATAACATGTATATAATACATAATACATAATTACATATATTAAGTGTAAAGAGATAGAAATATGCCATGCTAACACAAATTAAAAGAAAGCAACAGTAGCTATATTAATTTCACACAGAGTAAACTTTAGAGCAAGGAAAGGTATCAGGTATAAATAGGGGTGATACATAATGATAAGGAAGTATTCCAAAAAAACATAACGATCGTTAACGTGCACATGCCTAACAACACAGTGCCAAAATATGTGAGACAACAATGAAAAGATGTGTAGGATATAAATGTAACAAAACCTTTACAGGGTCTATATGAAGAAAATTACAAAACTTTGCTGAAAAAAATTGAAGAACTAAATAAATAGTTAGACTACAGGCTGCAAACACAAGGCCCTCAGGCCAAATCTGGGCCTCCGCCTTGTTTTATCTGGCCTGGCACCTTGTGTCTACCTGGAGGCAGCACTGAGCTCCTTGCCCCTGGTTAAGGAGTAGTTACATGTATATAGTCCTAAAGTTACATTTAGCTCTTTGAAGGCAATTGTGAGGCTGGTATGGCCCCCGGTGAAAATATGATTGACACCCCTGCTCTAGGGGGACTGATTTTTTTTTTATTATTTGATTGTTGTTCAAGTATAGTTGTCTGCATTCTCCTCCCCCTACTCTCCACCCCCGCCCCAGGTATCCCCACCTCCATCCCTTTATGCTCATGGACAGGAAGACTCAATATTGTCAAGAGATCATTTCTCCCCCATGTGATTTATAAATTTAGTGCAATGCCAATCAAAATCCTAGAAACTTATTGTGTGGATATTGACAAGCAGATTTGAAAGTTTACAAGAACTGAAAGGCCCAAAATAGCCAACTAAATATTGAAAGATAACAAATCTGGAGGAATGACACCACCTGACATCAAGACTTACTAGTAGTGAAGACAGTGTGGTATTGGTGAAACAAATAGACAAACCGGTCAAAGGAACACAACCAAGGGCCCAGAAATAGAGCCACATCAATATAGTCAACTGACTTTGACAACAGAGCAAAGGTAATACAATGGAGGAAAGAGAGTCTTTGCAACAAATAGTGCTGGAACAACTGGACAGTCACATACAAACAATGAATCTAGACACAGGCTTTATGCCCATCACAGAAATTAACTCAAAGTGGATCATACCCCAATGTAAACAGAAAAGTATAACCTGCAGGAAGAAAACATAGGAGAAAATCTGTATGATCTCTGGAATGGCAATGACATTGTAGATACAACAACAAAGAGTGCATCTATGCAAGAAAACAATTGATAAGCTGGCTTTCATTAAACGTAGAAACATCTGCTCTGCAAAAGACACTATCAAGAGAATGAGAAGAGAGTCACAGACTGGGAGAAAACATTTTAAAGTACATTTCTGATATAGGACCTATAACAGAAATATACTAGAAATATAACAAGAAAGCTTCAAGCTCAGTAAGAAAATACACATGATTTCAAAATGGGCAAAAGACCTGAATAGTCACCTCAGCGAACAAGATATGCAGATGACAAGTGAGCACATGAAAAGATGTTCAACATCGTATGTCAGTAAAGAATTGCACATGAAAATGACAAGGAGATACCACTACTCACCTAATGTAATTGCAAAACTCCAAAATATTGACAACACCATGACTGGCAAGGACATGGAGCAGCAGGAACTGCTGTTTATTCCTGGTGGGAATGCAACACAGTCAAGATACTTCAGACGGCATTTTGGTGCTTTCTGACAAAACTAAGTGTACTTTGACCAAATTTTTCAGCAATTTCACTCCTTGGTATTCATTCACACAAATTGAAAATTTATGTGCAAAGACTACACAAGGATATTTATAGCAGCTTTGTTTATAAACACCAAAACTCGGAAGCAACCAACACATTGTTCGGTAGGTGAGTGGTTAAGTACAATGCATTCGGTGCTAAAAAGAAATGAGCTATCAAACCATAATATGTGGAGAAACCTTGAATTCATATTTTTAAGTGAAAGAACATGATGAAAAAGCTCCATACTGTACGATGTTCTGGAAAAAGCAACAGTATGAAGACAGGAAAAGTATCAGGGATTGTTAGGATGTAAGGATGAAGAAAAGACGAACAGAGAGGACTTGTAGGGAAGTAAAACTGTTCTGTATGATTCTCATAGTGGCACATCTCAGACATTTGTCCAAGTCCCCAGGCTGCGCAACACTGTGAGTGAACCCTAATGCAAACGATGGACTGTGGGTGATGTTTCCGTGTGGGTTCATCGGTTTTCACAAATGTGCAATAAATTTATATTAAGTAATTAAATGTACTTATAATCGCTCTGGTGTGTGGTGGGGCTAGAGGGAGGCTATGTGTAAGGGTGAACTCTACTTTCTGCTCAATGTCCTATGAACCTAGAACTACTCTGAAAAAGAAAGTTTATTAATTTAAAATAAGGGAATAAGAAGCATAATAGGGAGGCACAAAATAGACAGGGGGAGGTTAAGAATAGTATGGGAAATGGAGAATCCAGAGAAGTTATATGTACGATCCACGGACATGAACTAAGGGGGGGGGATATGGGAAAGGGAGTGCAGGGCAGAGGAGGGGAAAGGGAGGAAAAAATGGGATAACTGTAATAGCATAACCAATAAAATATACTTAAAAAACAAAAAAAGTAGGTAAATAAAATTACACATTAAAAAGATATTTCTACCAAACATTTTGAAAGTGCTTTGCCATCTTTGATAAAAAGTATTTTTGTATTTACAAAAAATGCTTTAGTATTACGGGAGATGGTTAAACAAAAGGGTTAAGAGCACAAATTCAGGAGCTGGACTTCCTTCCATCAATCTCAATTCTATTATTACCTACTACCTACAGGATTTTCCAACTTTTCCACATGCCACACTCTTCTATGTCAACATTAGTTGCCCATAAGAAATCTAAATTCATTCTGGAGTGTAGTTGTGATATAAATTTGGAAGTATTTTGGATGTATTTTCCTGTTATGAATTATAGCTCTTAATTTATGTAAGTACAATTCTATAAGAAGAAAGAAAGCTCATCTATTATACACTGTTTAAGGAAGTTAGCAAATATAATGTATATGCAAATTCTTAGGAAAAGTTTGGGGGTTTTAAAGTCAGACCTTGGAAATTGCAATTGACCTTGGTCAACCACCACAATGAAGGTAGTTATTGACGAGGACTCCTGGTAACTAATTGGGCTCAAATTTAAGAGCAGCTGAGCAGCTGGTGCTGGACAGGGTCCTCTCTTCCAGGATGTGCTTCAGGGAGAAGCCTGCAGCAAACTATCACCCACACTGAGCCACCTGCCAGCACGGGGTTCCTGCCATCTGAGTCAGTCATTATAAAGGAGTTCCTGGAATTGCATTGTAACTAATAGGACTGAGGCTTTCCCCATCCAATCCGAACTGCATGACATATCCTCACTAGCATATATGATAACCAATCAGAATGGCTCCATTCCATCCAATCGGGGCAGTGTTTTTTGGAGCAATGAAACTGTAAGGATTCAGAGCTCTCCTTTGCATGAGAACGGACCAATCAGGGACTACAGGTGGGGAGTCTATAGGTATAGCACCCGCTCCAGTTCAGAGAGTAAGCTTTTAGTTTCCAATGAAGATGACGCTTCCGGGATGAAGCTGGAACACCAAGAGTTGTCTCCCTGGACTAGAGACAGAGCTGAGCTGTGTCACCTGCACCCTTTTAGGGTTTGCCCCACCACAGGGCCACCTCACAGTCATGCAGTGTTCCACAGCCCTGCTGTATCTCAATGGAACTGTATCACGATTGAGCTGTTTGCACTGAATAAAGTCTCCCCTTCCAAAATTGGGCACTCCTGTTGGCATTGAATACATGCCAGTGACCATTGGGTAACTCCTTTGCAAATGGCATTTTGTGCACATATACATGTGTGTGGATAGGAGAAGATTACAAAATCCAGGAAAAACAGCTAGTAAACAATATGTATAAAATAATTCATGCATTCAACATATAATTTGTGTGTCTATTCTAGGCAAATGTCTATTGAATAAAGGATAGATGCATGAATGAATTAATAAATGAATGAGACCATTAATCTACTAGCTATTATGGAAAGGAATAAAACATAGAAAGCACACCCAAGAATTCTAATTATAAATGAAGTCATATTTTCTTAAAAGACTTAATTTTGGAAATAGAGTCTTCAAAGTTGCCACTTCGCTACATGGCAGAGAGAAGAAATTTCAAAACAAAACTCAACTCAAACTTGTACTGTGTTATTAGCAGAGCAGATTTGATTAAGTAGAGAATACATACAGTGTTTTAAGTTCGAGTAAACAAACTCCTTCTCCTACTTGAGTGACTAATTGTGAGAGATCCATCAGTTCCGAATGGTTTTCTTTCTTTCTCCCTATTTCTTCGTTTCAGTATGAGGACTGTCTGCCAGAGCATGCAGACTGCTTTGGCGTGGCACTTAGCCAGATGTGGTTATATTTACAGGTGTTATTTAAGTGAAAATGCTCAATAATTGTGTTTATTTATGATTAGTGTCCTGCTTTTTGGTATCATAAATGAGTTGCTGTATTTTAATTGGTTATCAGAGGATTGCCTATATGGGAAAATTTTTCTTATGTACTCAAAAATAAAAAAAAAGAATAATTCCATGTAGAAAATTACAAAGAAACTTAGAAGTATACAGCATTTATTTCTGCTCGCAAGGTACTTCTAGTGCCTTAATGGTACTAAAGTCAGTAATGGCACTAAATTGATGATATCCATATGCCAGACTGTTGGTTGTGAAATCAAGGAAAGCTTTATGGAAGCTTATATTAAAGAATTCAGTTTGATTCTCACAAGTTTATCCATAATTCCAAATAACACCAAGGACACTTATAATTTTGTATTTTTCAACAAATAAAAACATGAAAAACAAGAAAACACCTTATTATAACTCTAGTGAATTTCTAGCTAAACTAAGCTAAAACAGAGTACAGTACTCATCATTATTACTGAACTGCCAATAACTTTTCTGGTAATAAACTTATGCACATAAGTCCCAACCACTGCAAATTCCAGTCCCCCTCATGCTGCACCTCACTTTCAAAATGAAAGTATCCTCATTTTCTATCGGTTTCAACAGCACTTGTGCAGCGACACCATAAATCATTACTTCTCTTGTAATGTTGCTTTACCTTAAAGAAAAATACTGATAATGACATCCACTGTAAAGAAAGCCTAAGTCAGATATTATATCGAGCAATTAAAATGTGTTTGTCAGCTCTTCTCCAGCACCAATCCAGAGAAGACCTCATGGTGCTACGGCATTCAGCTCCTGGGTGGGCAGGGACAGGGAATGGTTGAAGTTTCTCTATTAGAAAAGTGAAATAAAACACAGATTTTCCTATTTCTGTTTAGCTTTATTTCTGAACACTGACCTTGAACAACAGTTTATGCTAAAATAGTAAGACTATTCATTTTTCTTCCTATACTAAGAGAAAATTAGTTGTGTGATGTTTATTGTTTATATCCAAGGACATTTACTTGCAACAATAGCAAAACATGCTTACTTTAATAAAAGAAAGAAGAAGATTTAAATTGAGTAATTAATGAATAATGAGGTCACAAAAATGATAATATTGCTTTATATGAGAAACAACAAAAAATTGTAATGGGACTATTCTTCCTTTTTGAGTTCTGGAATCTTATTTAAGAACAGAACAAACAACCTATGGACCATTCCTCACATTTTAGGAGGGGTATGTGTTTTTACCAGTTTCATGGATTTGAGAGTATATACAAAGTCATGTGACTAGTATCATAAACTAATTTTAGGACATTTTCTCACCTCCCAAAAATTATTCCTGTAGGAAAATAGAGAGTCAATCCATGGAGGACCTAAGTTATCTATCCAACAACATGGAAAACAAATACTGCACCTTATATATTATAACAATTTATGATCTAACCTAATAAATACATGAACTATCAAATCTCAAACTTTTCTATGTTACAGATTTTTTTGTTCAATATTTCTAAGAAGGACTTTTTGCATTGAATAGTTTCAAAACATATTACAAAGCTGCAGTATTCAAAACGGTGTGGCACTGGCATAGAGATGGGTATAGAAACCCATGTAATACGATAGACAGCCCAGAAGTAAACCCTTGCATACATGGTCGAACAATTTTCAACAAGGGTGCCAAACTCCCTGAATAGGGAAAGGGCACTCATCTCAAACAGTTTGGGAAAACTACATACCCAAATCCAAAATAAGGAGAGTAGTCCTTTACATTATAGCCTACACAAAGATTGAGTCAAAATGGATGGAGGATCCAAAGAACGAAAACTGTAAAACTCTTAGAAGAAAATATAGGGGGGAACCACCAAAACATTGGATATGGCAATGATTCTTTAACCATGACACTGAAATTATTGTGACCACCTAATTAGTCTTAGGCTACATCAACAGAAAGGGGTGGAGACAAATGGGGATGGAAGGAGATTTAGCTTAGGGTGGCAAACACAATATAGTGAAGAGAGAGTGCACTGTTGAATTGTGCATCTGAAACCTGTATAAGTTTACTAAGCATGGTTCTCCAAATAAATGCAACAAAAAAGAAAAAACAAAATGAAAGATAGAAAAAAATGCATGTGTATCAAAGGCAGCCTGTTGAATGGACACCAGTTGTCTGCAAAGAGGTTAATATTCAAAATATATGATAAACTCCTATAAGCCAATAGCAAAAGAAGTTTACAAAAAGGCAATAGTCTTGAATAGACATTTCTCCAAAGAAGACAGACAAATGGCCAGTAAGTACATGACAAAAGAGCTTCAACAGCACTGTTTATTAGGCAAATGCAAATCAAAAGCACAATGAGATACTATCTCACTCTCATTATAATATCTTCAGTCAAAACAATAGTAATAATTGTTGGCAAGGATGTGGAGTAATTAGATCCCTTGGGCGTTTTCTTGGCAGCGTAACCTGCTGTGGCCGCTATGGAATGCAATTCTTCAACAAATTAAAATGAGAATTTACCTCATGGCCCAACTATGCTACTTCTGGTTATATACCTGAAATAACTGGACACAGGTCTTGACAACATATCTGTAAGTCCATCCCTAGGAGCATTATTCACAATAGTCAATAGATAATGAGTATTGAGAGATAAACAGAGAAGCAAAATATGACATTATAAAATATGTACCATGGAATATTATTCAGCCTTGAAAAGCAGGGGAATTCTGACACGTTACAACAGGGAAGCACATCGGAGGCACTTTGCTCAGTGAAACACACACTCCGAATCATATTACTTGTATGAGCTGCAAAGAACAGTCATATTGAAGAAACAGGAACTAGAATGGTGGATCCCAGGAGAGGGGTAGTCACTGTTTCATGTGTACAGAGTTGCCATTTTGCCAGATAAAAAGAGTCCAGAATTTTATTAACACTTAAATATTGTCACAGTGCCATATTTCATCATAATCAAAACTCAGTGGAAGACAAAGAAAGGGGGAAAACAAATAAAGTGTAGGATAATTGCAAAAGTCTCCAAGAGAAAAAGGTTTAAGCAGGAAAAATTACACAAATGAAATTACCCATGTGATGGAGGATTAGATCATTGAGCAGGGAGGGAGGGAATATTGAGAACCACAATGTGAAATGTATAAATAAACAGAGGCAGGTGAGAGTGTATTTGGGGTAGCAACAGGAATCGTTGCACTTATTCATGATAGTCCAACATATTTTGTAGTCAGTCTATGTAGTTAAATGTATTGTAAGTATACTTAAGTCTCCTGCAAAAACAAAAACACTAAGTCTTGTCCTCTGTCCATGCTATACTGTTCTATCTTGCCTTCTTTTCCCAGGTAATACAGTTTCAAAGTGTAATCTATAGCTACTGTCTCTCTTACCAGCAATTTCTGTTAGTCCCTCATAATCCAGTTTTTGTTTCAAATGAAAATGCTCTCTTTGCAGATAATTACTCACATGCTAAATTCCAAGGCTTGTCCTGAAATGCTCACTGACACTTCACACTATTCACTCTCCCCATTGTATCATCACCCTATCCTGATTTGTCTTCTACCTGCCCAGCACCTTTCTGATTGCTTTGAACTGAAGGTGTCCTCACTGCTTTGTCTCTGTTCATGCAGGCTGGCGACTATAAAACTGGCCCCGCTGCCTCTTTCAAGCTCCAGACTCAGTTTCGACAGATGGGTGGGCATGTGTCTCTGTGTAAATATCCTGCTAGGATCCTAAACCTGACATTTCTAATATCAAAATTATCAGAGGCACCAAACCTGTTTCTTCTCCTGTTCCAAGTCTTAATTAATTGGGTTCTCATCTTGAAAATCACTTAACTTGGAAGCTGCAAAGATATTTTAACTCATTCCTTTCTTTCACCTGACATCCGAACAGACTGGAGAATTTATAATCCTGCTTTTGCTATGTCTTTTGCATTGATCTTTTCTCTCCTATCCACAGCCACACTTCACACCTTTGCTGACTCTTGCCAGAATGTTACCAAAGCCTCCGATTGTTTCTCTTTTCTCTATTATTTTTGCTAGGGTTACTCTCTATTTGTAAGTTTATGTCACCCTTCATCTCAGAACCATTTTCAGTTTCTCCACTCTGTTCCTCTACATAACCTTTATTCTGTCAACTATAAACACTGAATATAGGAAACACCAAATACGATAAACAAAAACCACATTCAAGCCTTCAGGATTCCACTGAAATAGCAACAATTTTGTGAAGCTTTCTGTCAGTCCAAACCAATCCCTTCTCTTTCTATAATCCTGTAACAGTTTACTTTTATCTCATTTATAGTGCTTGTGTTATTTTTTACATGTTGGTAGTTGCTAAAATATATAGAACCCAAAGTAAATAAAGCCATGTACCACAAAGAGTGTATATGCACCAAACAAGGTTTGGTTATTACTTAGAATTTAAAACCTTCAACAACGTACCTACAAATAGAGTAGGGAAATATTTAATGTTCCACAAACAGGTATAGAAATAGAACAAAAAATTAAGAAAGGTGGTATAAGTTTTAGAAGTCTTGCCTGATTAATGAGCTTCCAACCAAAGTGATGGGGACAAAATGATCACTGCTGTTCACATTTTTGTTTCTATGACATTCACATACTATATGTTCAATGTGTTTTAGTCTTTTTTAAAACATTTTTTATTGTTATTCAAGTATAGTTTTCTGCCTTTTCCAATGTGGTTTTTAAACCAGTTTCATCAGTATAATGTCTCAAATGATTCTTCCCAACAACAACAAAGTATATATTACAAAGAGATAAGAAATCTGGAGGTTGTGTGGTTGCTACTAAATAGTAATGAAGATAAATAGTAATACAAACCAACTACAAGGAATGTCATCTTCATGTGGTAAAACTGTATCTTTGGACAAAGCATTAAGTATCAATAGGAATGAAGCAATGCATCGCTCACAGGCAGCTGCTGGCTGGTACCACAAACCACATGATATTTCCTACTTGTCATTCGTGGCTGGAAGAGGAAGGATATTGTCACTCACTTATACTTTCAGTCACACAGACCCAGGGATAACAGTAGCTCATGGACATGACTTTGGGATACACATTTAATATTCATAACGTGTTTCAAAATCAGAAATGTCATATTGTGAAAACTATTCTTAGGAACTGTTGTATAGCTTGTACATCTAGCTCTCAACATCGCAGGTCTACACACCAAAGCACCAACAGCCCTTGTCAATGATTCCTTGGGCCTGAATAATGAATACAGAGCTGAAGAGCCATTCTCCTTGATTGGACATGCTCCCTGCTGACAAAATAGGTAGTAGATTTTCTAGCTAAAAACGTGAACCTTTTGTATGATCCTTCAAAGACCTGTATGAAAAGAAGATAATCTCTAATTGCAATTTGTCAAAATACTCTTTTGAACCAATTATATAATTTCCTTCATCCAACACTTTGTTATTCTCATTTGCACAGGCTAAAAGACATAAACTTTGAAGACACAATTCTTCCAAGAACAGGCATTGTTTGCCTTGATTCCCTGCTGGTTTGTCAAAAATATTTGTACAATGAATCGCTTCAGAAGACAGAGATAAGATCTCTCCCTGGAGCACAGAGCAGTTTTGTCTGTTGTACAATAAACTCAGGAAAGATCAGGCAGGCTTCCTGAACATTATCAAAGCTTCTAGTTTTCTAAGCTGAGGATTCCTCTTCTGCCCTGTACTCCATCCCACGCACAAGTGTAACCTGGCCCTGCTGAGGTCACTCTGTAGAAACTGAGGCTTAGAGAACCCACACATGTGTCAGTGCTGTGGCTAATGCCATCATCCCAAATAATAAAGTTGTTGTTTAGTGACCTGCAAATTGCATGTCTGATGCCAGCATCTATAAAACTGTGGTAGGATCGTTCGTTAGCTTGCGAGTTGAGTAAAATGTCAGCTCCTCCAAAGTTCAGGACATACTTTTTTTGTTTTTCAGATTATAAAAAAGGAAAAAGAAGGAACTAACCTCTGGGCAATGTTGTCTTAGAAAGGTGTTTTCAATTAAAACAAAGTAAACATATTCAGTTTTTTTCCCAGCGCAAATCCATTATTGTGAATTATAGGCTGCTTAGGTAGCTAATGCGATTCAAACATTATTTTCCCTATTAACTTAATGATTTAAATTATTCTGTAATTTCTTTTCATTTTCCCTCTGCGTGTTCAGTCTATTTTGAGGTTAGTTAAGAGGAAAACCTAACCAAAAACAATATGTTCCTGTACTAATGGGTATACAGCAAGTCAGCTGACACTTTGCTGCTTTAGGGGAAAAACGACTTACTGCACATTGAATAGCCCTGTTCTCTGAGAAGCTGACGGTAGGGGAGGTTATAGCTGTGTGCGTGACACATTCAAGATATTGTCAAAAATGTAAAATGGCTACCATTACTTTAATATATGCCAATGTTGTTTATATTTATGGCTTAAAAAGAAGATATTCTGTTCGGCCAAACTTCAGCTACTTTCTGTACTCTTGGGCATAATGGGGGTGTAATTCTCTCATGCTCAGTCTGCAGAAGCCTGCATATGCGCACAGCTTGATTTTCAGCTCACTTCTAACAATGCTGTCTTGGGGGGAGCTTGCAAAAACTGTCTATAGAGATAAAGAAAAAAATACTAAGCATGCATTTTGGTCCTATAGAGATTATGTGAGTCACCATATCATATACTGCTGACATTTGAGCTGAGGCTGTAAGCGACGTGGTTTCAAAAATATTCCCTCATTAGAAGGGTGCTGTCGGAATCATGAGAAGCTGTATTTTACTGTAAGAAAGAACTTACATACCATGGAAATATCAATCTTCCCCTACTGTTCAAAAATCATCTAATAAATATATTATTTTGGGCTTTAAAACAGAGAGTAAACAGAAGTGAAGCCATAATTCAAAAATTAGTTAATTCACTGTTTTCCTAGATGAGTCAAATTAGAAAGAAATGAAAAGGGAAAAATTTATTTTTACTTTAAGTATTGGTAAGAAATAAGATAAATGAAAGGATTGTTAAATATATTAAGCCAATGAGCGGTCACCATACAGAAAAATTAACTGAAAGTAGATTACCTTTGCTATTTTAATACATGATTATGTAGTAGCGATTTGAGTAGCTTCAGTTTGTACTTGAAATTCATAAACTTTACTCTTCTGTCAAACAACCTGGAAAACATGTAGTAGATTACAGAATATTGTTAGGATTAAAAATTAGCTTGCATATTCTGAATATCATGCTCTTTCTGATATTTGTAATAGTCATTTTAGAATATGTATACTCCAACTTTATTTCCATGGAAATAGACATATGATTATGAGAAATTAATTAATTTTCATCACGTACTGCATTATAAGAAATTAAATGTAACATTTCTTATATTTATAATCATAAGTAATATGTCAGCACTATTATAACTCAAAACCACTTTGTTTCATTTAATTCAATTACAAAAGATGGTATGTAAAAAATATCTAAATTTACATAGTGTGTGTGTATAAAAGAAACATATATATATATATGGTATATATGAAACTTGAATTCTGAATGTAAGTTTTGGGGATTTGTTTTGTCACATGATTAATACTATTCACTCACAGACCATTGCTTGTCTTCCGTACTCTTCCAAAGGCCTTCATGCACACAGGCATTCTTGACAAAAAATTTCTATCTGAGATAACAATAGGTAAACTGTCTGTCCTACTGAATAAAGCCACTCCTTTCATTCATTTACACAGAAAAATCTAGTTGAGATAAAACACAAATTCAATTTAATTACTACTGGAGGAGAGTTATCCAGTCCATTTCATATCCAGCTGGAGATGAAAACCCAGTAAATTGATGTCCTAAAAATTAGAACCAAGAACTGCTGAGTTTTTCATATTACTCCTCAGCTTTTCAAGGTTCCCTCTCTAGAACACCAAGAAGGAAGTATATTCTTTTCTTTGAAACTACTTACTCTCACCTCTTCCTCTGCTGGTTAGACATAGGAATGATATGGGCCTTGTTTGAATTAGTTAATCCAATATGGACACCAACAGGAAGCCCCCAAATCCAAAAAAAAAAATGGCATGCAGAGAAGCACAGACTGCATGTGGATGTTACCTAATGACAACTGACGTTCTGTGCGTGATTTCTACTCTGGTTCAGGCACATCTGGTTCGGGGGAGAAAAGTCTGCACATAACTTCTCTTTGACATAGATGGATATAGTTTATGAACTAAAAAAAAAGTCTGTCATGTAATGGAATTTCTGTTAACATTCTTTCGGCATCTACTATGTATAAGGCCCTTGGTGCCCCAAAGGATAAGAACAGAAGTTCTAATCCAGTAAAATCATTAAAATTTATGTCACATCATATATATATATGTACAAATATGTATCTATGTATATACATATCTATATTGATATATGTGCAGGTTTATAGTTGTGAGGGCATGAAAGTTTATATTTGTATTATTAATTATTGTATTATTTTCCATAGAACTATCACACAACTGTAAACCCACTTTTGCCTCACCCTGTGTATATGTATATATCTATCTATATCTATATCTATATATCTATATCTATCTGTAGCTGTATTTCTGTATGTCATAGAAGCACAAATGAGGTGTAAAGCATGATTATTTCTTGTTATGTGGTAAAGAAAGGCTCTAATACTGACCAAGAGTGAGAGGCATTACAGAAACAGAACATGAACAAAAGTATCCGAGTGGGAAGTATAGAGTCTAGATTGCCTGGGCCATGAGGTAAGAGATTTATTTGCCCAACCTCAGTCAAAACGTCCATAAGGAGCTAAGACGGAAATACGGCCAGGCCCGTCTGACCAACGCACATGGCCTCCATGAGCTGATTCACTTTTGATTGTAAATTGTAATAGCCATTTAAGAATTTCCATGGAGCAATGTCCTATCACCACCTAAATTACTCCTTGATAGAATACCCCTAGAAATCTCTCTCTTGTAGGTTGCTAGACTATTATCTAGAACACAAACTATAACTAAATAAAATAAAGCTGAGTGGAGATATAATCATTGCACAGTTGTTCATCTGCAGTCATACAGAAGTGGCTGAAATGGAGATGGCTGTTATTCTAAGTTCTTAAGCAAGTACTATTGATGTTTTTATTTAGTATAAATTTAAAGTCCTCATATTTATCTGAGGCAAGTATAAGTATGCCTACAATTTTCCAAGCATTACAAAACAGAAGTCTTAATATAGGAGATATACCCTAATGTCTTGAAAGCTACAAGAAATAAACAAATGTCAAATTAGGGAAATCATGTACATTTTAGTTAGTTTGTTCAGTTCTCTCACATCAGCACTCAGAATAAGCATGTGGCAAGATTACATACTTAATGTACTAAATAATAATATACTAAAAATAATCTGAAGAATTCACAAGTAATTAAAATATTTAATTTCAAATTCCTCAGGCCTACACATTCTACATCAGCAATTTTTTGTTGGGTTTTTGTTTGTATTTGGTTATATTCCTTAACTGAAAGGGATATTGAAGATCATTTTTCTAAACATCTTCCCTTAAATAAAAAAGGGCAGATTTGTTATGGGATAAAGTGACATCCTGAAGAATATACAGGGAATCATCATGTCTCCTAATAATGTTTGAATTAAGATTCTCCCTACATCCAAAAATTTTTAAAGCCTTTTCTTTGTCCGTTCAAAACGCCACATGCATATTTCCCACTCTGGAATATGTTTTAATTAGTTTATTTTATAGGGGGGCCATTCATTGATTATAAACAATTTTTTGATTCACATTTGCATTCATACACAAATACCCATAGTTTGTGCAGGGCACATTTCAACAGATGTTTATTGCCTGAAGAAAAATCACTATGAAAGGAGAGGGGTAGACCTCGATCTTATGAATGTTTGTGGGGAACAGCGTCCTCACATATGTAGTCTTTCAATGCCTTCTTGGCTTCCTGTGAATGGGCCTTGGGCCTGGAATACTTCCTAAGAGAAAAATAGTTGTCCCAGCTAGTGCTGGGGTTATCATCATGTATGCAAATATCTTTCCCTGTCACAGACTCAATACATGCGTCTTTGATCTACCTAATGGTGTGCATCCTATGGCATCTGGCCATTCTCATTGCTATATCTGTCCTTTTTGGGGAGAGGACAGGGTCATTGTGCTACAGTGCAATTGTTCTGTCAGCTGCTGAGTGGGACTCATTGGTCATAAGAGACTGATGTCTCCCCACCCCGCCAAAACTGATCTACTGCTGTATCTTTCTGTGTGAGGAATGTCATAGTGCCACCCAGAGCCTGACTGTGGTGTTTTCCTTGGACACTCTGCTATCAGGATGCAGTTGGCAGAAGTGCTGAGACTTCTACTTCTGATAATAGGCAACAGATGTCACTTGTTTGATAATATGGCTCTTCTTCACACATTATCCTGTCATTTCTCTAATTCCATGTTTATATCTACTGAAAATAAAATTACACAACCTACATGGAAATTGCTTTTCTATCACAATAGTTCTCTCCATCTCAACTTCTTCAAGATGCTGGAACAAATTCTGCAATAATATATGCAAACTAAGAGAATTCTTTTAGAGAAGAATAGGTTTTCAAAAATTCCAGGCCAAGGGAAGGATATGGAATGTCCAAAACAAGGAAACCTATAAAAATAGAAAGACTGGTGGTTGCTTAGGACTTTGGAAATAGTTGATGAGGAGTGACTATGAATGGACATGAGATTTCTTTGGGGGTCAGACAATGTCCTGAAATTACTTTATGATGCTGGTCACATGACTCTGTATGTACTCTGAAATCCATAAAACTATTGAAAATAATATACCCCTCCCAAAATGGAAGGAAATGGTTCATAGGAAAGCAGGTTGTCAGCAAAGCCAAAATCACTTGAAGTCCCATGATTTAACATAAGCACTTAATAGGCTTTACATCACAAAGCTGCGGTATTAACTACTAAGCACATTTAGGCCTGTATCCAGAAGCAGTAAACAATAATCTCTTAGAGCATTGTCAGACCTTGGTTCAGTTCCAGCTCTACAACTCACTTGCTGTGCGATCAAATTACATAACCACCTCAAACCATCATTTTGTCAGGTGGGGTTAGTAGCAGCATGTAATTCACAGGGGTGTTGTAAACAGTAAGTCAATATTGCATGTTAGGTGTTTTTATTTTACAGTATTTCCAATTCTGGTGTTTAGTCTCTAATTCCACCCACGTTTTCATCTTTGTCCCTCCTTTCTGCCTATGGGCAATTTACATATTGCAACTCTAGGCTTTAAGCTCTAGTCCTAAATGAAGTCTCATTTTTGTTCTTTATTTGGGAAAGTTATACACATTTACCTTCATTCAGCTATATCCCACGTGCATTAGGAATGTAAGCTCTCTGGGCAAACTTACTGCATTTGAATCCCATTCCCAACATTATTAATCGCATAACCTTCAATAACTGATTAACATCTGTTGCCTGATGTATACATAATAATATTACTATCCTAGGGTAACATACTTTATATAAAGTGCTAAGGATAATACCTGTCAAGAATCTTGTATTTTCCACTAAACATTCTAATTCACGCTGTTTCACAGCTCATCTGATTCTCCACATTACATAACCTACGTGCACTAGAAAACTTTTTCCCCTTTCCCTCTATTTCTTTGGCATGACTTAATCAACCGACCTTGGGAAAATCCCATGTTCATGCTCTGTATTCATTCAGTGTGGTTCCCACAGACTCACAAGGTTACCTCTGAGGCCAGTAATTTTTTGCTTCCTTTAAAGTAAATGCGCACCCATTGTGTCTATTAAGTTACATGGACACAAAGATGCAGAGGTGGCGAGGGCGACTCCCTAAAATATATCAAGTAGGGACAATGACCTTTAGAAAAACTCAATATTCTTGATTTTTAACAGAAAATAATCCAGAAATATCTGCGTCATCCTAGCAGTTAATCTCCCAAGACACTAATAATTGAGACACCTTTAAAAGTCTATTCATTTTCTTTGAAAAATAGAATAGTATTTCCAAGTTTTCACAGATGATTATGAAAAGTTTTGTGCTATAGTCAAATTAAAGCAATATTTTGGTTAAGTATTACAGTAAATGATAGCTTTTCAGAAACACTCAATTGCTTTTTTTGTTTGTTTGTGTGTTTGTTACTGGGCAAAGTAACAGAAGGCTCACTGCCATCTCATGAAAGTGATCTTTTTCTCCCAACAAGTAAACTAGTTTGCAACGGAATTGGTGTGTTATGTAGATTCTGTGCTATCCACGGCCTGATATACAGATTAAGCAGCAAATGAGTGTTTGTCTTTGCAAAGTATGAATATTACACTGTGGTCCTATAGGTCTCTCGTGTCTTTCTTCAGCCTCACTTGTTCCAGACTTTTCCGAGTCTAGTATGCATCGCTGTCCATTTGATATTATCGCTGCTACCAGGACTATTTATGCTAAATTAGTATATGTGCCAAAGTTATTACAGTTTGCTCCTGAAATGAAAATGAAGCCCCATAAAGTCAGTTAACTGTAGAGAATATTGCAGTATATCACTATCAATGAATCACAGTTTATGCTTTCCTTAATGCATTCATCAACTCAAGAAATGGAGGTTTTCATTTGCATACTAGATGAACGTGTGCCAATAATACTCCTGAGCATTTCAGTTGTTAGCACGTCCTCGAGTTGTTGATATCTGATAAAATCTGCTACTGTGTATTTCATTTTTAGATAGGTGTCAGTAGCTATAAGCCTTGGAAATATCAGAATATCAGATGCTACTTTTCTTTATAAAAAGCAAAACTAAAAGAAGACTTGGAATCTGGCAGAGACATACCCATAGATATAGGAGCTTTTTGGCTACACTTTTTATTTCTTCAATGTGTGTTAATGTGAAATAAATAATTAACTCCCTTGTACTTTAAATGCAATTTGACATTAAATTTCACAACATGTTGATTTTAATTCCATTTAAACTCATTTATATGCCTGCTTTACAAATTTACTTATCTTATTCGCATATACTTCCCTTCAAAAAGACAACAAACAACAAGCAAGCAAATATGCTACTAACTAGTGTAAACTTTATATTGAACTTGTAAATTCAACACATATTGTTTTTTAATTTAATCTTTCTTGTACTTTTTTCCATTACTATTTTGTGCCCTTATACCCTCCTTCCCCCAGCTTTTGGCGATGACAATAATGTTGTGGTGTTATTATGTTTTACTTACACCTCAACTTTTAATGTAATTTAAACAAAAATTAAGTGAATGAACAAATGTATTCAAAGGAAAATCTCCAGATCACCTCACCAAGCAAGATGGGCCATTCACCTTAGTGAAACATGAGTTTTACAGAGCTTAAAATTCTGAGCTTAACAACAGGTACACACAATTTGAAAACACTAAATAGTCCTTTGTATTCTTGTCTATATGTCCTCAGCTGATATCTTTCATGGTTATTTTTTGGGGGATGGACATCCTTAGATTCTAGATAGACGAGATTCCTCTGACAATGATTTATTTACCAAACTTGGTTTTAAAAGATCCAAAAGTTCTCAAATAATTGCACCCCTCTTTCCTTTGCCGTGAGTAATTTTTTTAAAACACTGTATTAGTTTTAAACAAAGCAGAAGGGAGGCAGAAAGAGAGGGAGGAAAGGGAAACATCGATGTGTGGTTGCCTCTCACATGCCCCCTACTGGGCACCCTGGCCCACAACCCAGACCTATGCCCTGATTGGGAATCAAATCGGCAACCCTTTGGTTTGCAGGCCAGCACTCAATCCACTGAGCCACACCAGCCAGGGCTCTGCGAATAATTTTTTAATGGATTTCATAATTTGCTTAAAGATTTAAACATGCTAGCTGCATTTGTTAGGGGATCAATCCCTGTCCATAAGCCTTAGAGTAACTGCACCAAACTATTCTTGGACAAAAGCTGGGAAAGCAATCCTCTTTCCTGCACAGGAAGACCTGAGGTTAATTATAAGCATGCCACTATCCCAAATAAACAGTGAGTCTTCACTTGGGATATACAAAAGAAACAGGAAAATAAAAAGTGTGCTCACAACAGCTGCTGATCTTGTTTGTAGAAGTGTTGAGAAAAACAACAGGTTGCTGACCACACAGCTATCTGTAGGGATCTGTAGCAGTATGGTGCCCCTAGTCAGATGTGTTTGCGAGTGTCTGCCAATGTTTCCATGCCTATTAACACAGTGCACTGAAATTCTATTTTCATGTTTGCCTCACTACTGTGAATCTTACTGAGCCAGAATTGGGTATGTGTTCATTCTAACTCTAGTACTGAATGCAATGCACAACATATAGAAAGTGTTTAACTGTGGTTTAATGAAAAGATGCGAACTACTCTTACTAAACTCCAAGTCTGCTCTTAACTATGTTATTTCACCCAAAACAATGATGCTCTGGCTAAAATATATCTGGAATCTGAGATAATAAAGTCACTTTCAAATGAAAGGTTATAAAAGCATTGACAAAAAAAAAAAACAAGCTTTTATAAAAATGAAAACATTATACATGGCCAAGATATTGCCAAGTTAGATATATTATTTTCTTGAATACTCTGTCTCGTGAATATGTATGCACAGTAAGAGTGCCTAAGAAATCTCTGCCTTTTTTAAACTTAAAAAAAAGTTTACTTTTTAAAGTTCTTAATATGACAATAATAGAAGTTCTGCTTAGGTGTTTCCGTCGTCCCTTAAGAATATAATGACAGTACGTTTGTTCCTTATTGAATGGTTCTTCTAAATCTTTGGTTTCCCAAGAGTTGTACACACAATTACCTTTACTGTTATTCTTTAATGGCAACTTGCTTTCAAGTACTTTGGTCTGTAGCTACCTTTCATGGTACAGTATCAAATTGCAACAATCTCCACATGACATTCTTAATAGTAATTCTTGACAAAAACACCAGGCAGGGACAATGCTAGCTTGACACTGAATGAGAAAAACACTTCAACACTTGCCTATTGTATCTGCAAATTTCCTTATAGATTATGGAACAAAGAAGATGTTAGCAACAGCGAAGTTTCTAAACAGACGAATTCCATCTTCATTGTTTATACACATCTTAACAGCTCTTCAAATGTTTTATTTCCATAATGCAGGCAAGGAGGGGTTATTTAAAATCATCTTTGGAAATAGAGTCGATAACTAGGCATTCTTTCAAAAAGTCTCCTTAAAGACAGTTCTACTTTTAGGTAGTTTTCTCTACTCATCTCCATCCCATAAAAAGCTCAGAGTCACTGTCAAAGTAGCTAATTAATTTGTACCAAACAATGGTGTTCCAATAGAGGGCAATATTTAATTAAGAGATTATTGTATAAGCATGGAAATAATGGTAGTTAAATTGCTAGATATTATTTGTTTTTCATGAGAAGCCATATTGGTCAGAATTTAAGTCTGAGCATTGGAAAATTTTTCATTTTTCCCAAAAAGCTATTTATTAAAGTAAAAGTAGTGGCCAGATAAGATAACTCCCTTCAGTTGAGATGGGATTGGAAATACAGGAATTTATCCAGTGTTTTAAAAAATGTTAAATAATGGGGGACATGTATAAAGGATACATGGACAAAACCAAAGAGGGGTAAGATCAAGGGTGGGGAGTGGGGATGCCTGGGGTGGTGGGGAGGGGTCAAGGGAAAGTGGGGACAACTGTACTTGAACAACAATTAAATATTAAAAAGTGGGCAAAAGACTTGAACAGACACTTCTCCAAGGAGGATAGACAGGGGGCCCAGAGACATATGAAAAGATGCTCAGCATTACTAGCCATCAGAGAGTTGCAAATTAAAACCACAGTGAGATACTACCTCACACTGGCTAGAATGGCCATCATAAACAAATCAACAAACAAGTGCTAGAGAGGATACGGAGAAAAGGGAACCCTAGTGCACTGTGGGTGGGAATGCAGACTGGTGCAGCCACTGTGGAAAACAGTATGGAGTTCCCTTAGAAAACTAAAAATGGAATTGCCTTTTGACCTGGCAATTCCACTGCTGGGATTATATCCTAAGAACCCTGAAACACCAATTCAAAAGAACCTATGCACTCCAATGTTCATAGCAGCACCATTTACAATAGCCAAGTGCTGGAAGCAACCTAAGTGCCCATCAGGTCAATGAGTGGGTCAAAAAACTATGGTGCATTTACACAATGGAATACTACACAGCTGAGAGAAAGAAGGAGCTCCTACCCTTCGTGACAGCATGGATGGAACTGGAGAACATTATGCTAAGTGAAATAAGCCAGGCAGTGAGGGACAAATACTATATGATCTTACCTTTAACTGGAACCTAATCATCAAAAGAAAAAAGCCAGCAAAATATAACTAAAGTCACTGAGATCAAGTATAATCTGACAGTAACCAGAGGGGAGGTGGGAAGGGATAATGGGGGAAGGGTTTTCAGGAACTACTATAAAGGACACATGGACAAAACCACGGTGGGGGGGTAGAAGCAAGGGAGGGAGGTGGGTTTGGCTGGGGTGCAAGGGGAGTGGTGGGGAGTAAATGCAGACAACTATAATTGAACAACAATAAAATAATTTTAAAAAGATAAGTCACAAAAAATAAATAATATAGGAAAAAAGATGTTAAAAAAAGACAAAAACAAAAAAGTTAAATATTGCATATTTCACAGTAAGATTTGAATTAATTTATGTTTATAGGCTTTCTTATGGAACTGATAGTACTTATGGTTAAATGCCATTCAAAACCTAATTTTACTAATAACTTGTGAAACTTATAAAACTATCTTGGAAATACATTTAGAGGGCCTTCAAAAACTGTCACTGATGTGAATACTGAGTGAGACGTAGCATGCGTTTCACAGATACATTTTCTTACTCACCTCTGAACCAGTGTCTGGAATTATTCATGGACATAACTGCTTTAGAGCTCATTGTGGTTTCTTAAATGTGACCTTTTATGCTGAAATGAGTTTAGTTCTATTAAAAATAGATTAATATGAAATGGGATGTGTGTATATTCTTTAACAGCCATAAGAAGCAACAAAAAATTAGTGCTTAAGGAGACCTTTAAAGGGAGCAGGAGAAGGGGGTATGAAAACAACATGAATTAGGCAATAAAACTCTTCAGCTCCCTGGTTTCCCCAGTTACTCTTTTCCAAAAATGTATCAATGTGTGTTTTCAAAAAGGTATATTCAGTACTTTTGCAGTTAATATTGACTGTGCCATAATGATGACGCTATATATCTGTTTTTTCCTAAGTATTTCATTTTATCTGCTTTTTCCTAAGTATTTCCTTTTGGATGGCCTGCTGTGTCTTTCTTTTCCTGTAATGAATGAGCTCTCCTTGCCTTGTGATTAGCTAATTTTCACTTAATTGTTTTATAGTGATAAAGTGCATCTGCCATTCTTTCTCTATAAAGATAAGATTTTTTTAACGCAACAAATCTTCATCCTGGAAAGCCGAGAATCACACATTACATTAGGAGGGTGGCAGATACCCTGGAATTGAGAAGGCCATGGTTTCAATTGAAGGTTTAAAAGGTCATTTTAAGTCTCCTGTAAACTTTCTCTAGAAAACATTTCCCAGGAAAAAGAGGTAACAAAAAACAATATTATACAAAATCTGTTTCTTCTTCATGAACTATTGCTGTGAGATCTTTTTCATGCCACAACTTATTTTACTACTTCCACATCTTGTCAGCAAATGTTCAAACATTTTGAACTGTATAATATAATAACTAAAGACATTTTAAATGATTTACTATTATTATTAAGGTTTTGCCTGCAGTGGACTAGCTCAATTCTGGTATTTAAGAAAAAAAACCTTTGTAAAGCTACTTCCTTCACCAAACTTTTCAATCACATTAATGCCAACAACACAAACCACTAACTTTTCATTTTTCTAACAGATGACTCAAGAATGTTGAAAATTCTCAATCTGTTATATTTGTATATTTAATAGTAGCTTCCCTGGTTTAAGAAGCAAATGAATCCATAATCACTCAGCTATGAAACTGACATTTTTCTCTCAACATCTGAGGTAAAATAAAAACAAGTACTGTATAATCTGAACCTCTAACTTTGTAGATTCTCTAATGTATACCTCTAAATAAACTGAATAAAACATGTTCCCTTCAAATATGATTCATTAATTCTCATTAGCGCTTATTGCCTTTAAAGAATACTTAGCACAGCTGCCTTTGAAACTCAGCAATTTAGCAGTTGGTAATGGGACAGGACTCTACCCAACAAGACCTCAAGATGGGTAGAGTTTGGATTTTCTGCAATAAATGTTGTCGCTGAGGTTTGAAAGGCTCTTTTTATTACAAAAATGGCAACTTGAAATTAATTACTGTTGTTTGTGCAGTTAGAAACTTAATTATAATCACTAGCTATTAGAGTTTAATTTACAATTGACAGAATGTTTCTTGTTTTAGTTGTAAAACCTCTACTTTTGATATCATCTCCATTGCTTCAGAACAGTTGGTACTGCAGCTTCATTTGACTAGAAAATTGCCAACAAGAGCCCCTCTGATGAATAGCACAATTGCACAATGCTATAAAGCACCCCAGTCTGATCAGTTTCATAAAAAGGATGATGAGTTATCACCCAATTAGTATATTAACAGGAAACACAGGAAGACTTTGTTTTATGGTGTTTTCTTGGTGTCAAAACTAGGTATAATGAATTTGATCACCATGAAAGGAATATTTCTTCTGGTGGGATACAAATCAGGGCCATGCAGTGATGAGAAGAGACCACTGCACTCTCAGATGATATCAGAAGGTTCAGGCTGTGAGAGAAGCTTGGCCAAATCATCCATTTCAGAAAAGGTTTTAGATGCCAATGTCTGTGAAGTAAAGGCATGACAGAGCCACTAGCGCAACACTATCTACACTATCTGTATAAGGAAATAGAACATTGAAACCAAATGATGGTGAAAGGCTTCTGACCCTTTTCAGCAAGTTGTATTTTTCTTAATCTGCCATTGCCATCAAAAGTTGCTATATCACTGCAAACTCTTCCTGGGACACTAAAGTTCATCACAGCATGAAGTACCATTGCCAAGATTTGGAAGCAGCTCATGTGTCCATCAATAGAAGAGTGGATGAAAAAGTTGTGGCACATTTTCACCATAGAATACTACTGTAAACCAAGAAATATATTTTGACAATTTTCACTATTCATTTTAACATTAATTATGCTGGCATCTTTCCAATTTGTGTTTCTATTATTGTTGCATAATTTACCTTTTTCAGTTGTAGAAGAGGAAAATTATCAATACTTCATCCTGTGACTAAAGCATTCTATAAGGAAATGTGGAAATGAAGGAGATATCTGTTTGTTAATTATTATGGATAGTATGTTAATTGAATGTATTTGTCCAGTGAAAGAAGGTACCCTTCTCTTGTCCCACATGCCTAATATCTATTGAAATAAAACAAGCAGAAGTTGAGGAATATCTGTAAGCATCCATGGGCACAATTTGGAATATTATAATTAGATTTTTAAAAAATAATTAGTTATTGACATTTGTATGAAACACAGTGGTTCTATGATAAAATTTGGTGTATAAAGCTTTCTATAGTCTTCTTTAAAGGATTACACAAGAATACTTTGCGGGGAGTTCCAGCCAAGATGGAGGCATAGGCAGTGGCATCGTGCCTCCTCGTGCAACCAAAACTAAGGACTACAAAAATTGAGAAACAAGAAAACAAACAGAACAGAGGGAAATGAACTGAACGGAAGTCGGACTCCAGTACATCCAGATCGGTAAGGAGCGGTGGAGTCGGAGGCGTGCGGAGAGGGGTCGAGGGGTCCAGCGGGAAGAAACGCTGGCTGGCAGGCGCGGGCGCGCAGGGCGCAGAAAGCAGCAGACCGGACCCTGGGCTCGGCAGGCCACTAGCAGACCCAGTGAGGGGCGCAAGGCAGCTGGCTGCCCGCAGCCACACATTCGAGAGCAAACTAAGTGAAAATGGGCAGTGAATACGGGCAGTGCCCCCGGGTTTCAAAGCTTAAGAGCCTCGCCTGGGAGCTGAGGCCAGGAGACTCTCTCAGCCTCACAGGAAACTTCTCAGGGAAGCCCACAGAGTCCGAGAAAGTGCACAAGCCCACCACCCGGGAGCCAGCACCGGAAGGGCCTAATTTGCTTGTGGGAGGCCGTGGAGGGGACAGAAGTCCTAGAGAGAACGGAGCAGGCGCCATTGTTCCCTCTCAGACCCCGCCCCGACATATCACGTCACAACCCAGTGACTGGGGTGCCCCACCCTGGTGAACACCTAAGGCTCTGCCGCCCTTAGGAAACAGCTGCAACCAAACCAAAGGAAAATAAAAAAAGATGGCTCAAACAGATTTGAAAGTCCCAGAACCAATTTTTTTAAGTGACCAAGAGATAGCCGAACTATCAGATGCACAGTTCAAAGCACTGGTGATCAGGAAGCTCACAGAATTGGTTGACTTTGGACATAAATTAGATGAACAAATGCAGGCTACGAAAAGAGAAATGAAGGAAAACACACAGGGAAACAACAGTGAGGGGAAGAAAACTGGGACTCAGATCAATGGAGTGGACCAGAAGGAAGAAAGGAACAACCAAACAGAAAAGAATGAAGAAACAAGAATTCAAAAAACTGAGGAGAGGCTTAGGGACCTCCAGGACACCTTTAAACGTTCCAACATCTGAATTATAGGGGTACCAGAAGGGGAAGAGGAAGAGCAACAAATTGAGAACTTACTTAAACAGATATTAAAGGAAAACTTCCCCAATCTGGCAAGGGAAATAGACTTTCAGGAAGTCCAGGAAGCTCAGAGAGTCCCAAAGAGGTTGGACCCAAGGAGAACACACCAAGGCACATCATAATTACATTAGCTAAGTTAAAAATGAAGGAGAGAATCCTAGAAGCAGCAAGAGACAAGGAGACAGTAACCTACAAAGGAGTTCCCATCAGACTGTCAGCTGATTTCTCAAAAGAGACCTTACAGGCAAGAAGGGGCTGGAAAGAAGTATTTCAAGTCTTGAAAAGCAAGGACCTACATCCAAGATTGCTCTATCCAGCAAAGCTTTCATTTAGAATGGAAGGGCAGATAAAGTGCTTCTCAGACAAGGCCAAGTTAAAGGAGTTCATCATCACCAAGCCCTTATTATATGAAATGTTAAAGGGACTTACCTAAGAAAAAGAAGATTAAAAATATGAACAGTTAAAAACAGTCATCAAATGGAGGGTTAGCAACAGGGAAGTAGGAGGAGGAGGGAGGGGGAAAGGATATAGAGAATAAGTAGCATAGACAGTAGGTAGAAAATAGACAGGGGGAGGGTAAGAATAGTATGGGGCATGTAGACACTAGAGAACTTATGACACATGGACATGAACTAAAGGGGGGAATGTGGGTGGGAGGGGATGGGCAGGGTCGAGGGGAGGGAAGGGGGAAAATGGGCCAACTGTAATAGCATAATCAATAAAATAAAGAATAAAGAAAGAATACTTTGCAAAAGTGTTCAGGGAGCTTGTTCAAAATGCTGATTTTTGCCACACTTCAGTAGATTTCTGCTGGAACAGAATTTTTGTAAGTGGTGCCTGAGAATATGCCTTTCAGCAAGGCACCCAATGATTTCTATGTTCACTGAATCTTTCAGGTGCCTGTGTTATAGGGTAGGGAGATGGACTAGCAGTTTACGTTAACACAGCTATTCAGTGAAGGTTCTTTACTTATATTCCTCCAACAAGTTCCACTACAGTGAATAAAGCAAGCCTAGGGAATTTTATTTGACAGAGGCAATTAATTTGGAGCATGACTAGAAAAAGAATAATCAGCTTGGTTCATAATTTTTTACCAATAAGTATTTATTAGATAAATGAATGTAATATAAATACTAGTAATATTAGTACTAGTATTAGTATTAGTTAGTATTAGTATTAGCATTCAGTCTTGTCCTTTGTCATCAACATAAAATGTTATCTATACTAATGAAGAAATAGTCCTTTCCCAAGCATTCATCATGGAGAATTCTGGAAATGTGGCTGGCTGATTTTAGGGATACAATTTCTCCTAAACAAAAATGCTAGAAAAAATGTTTTCTCATTTATTAGCTTATTTTGAACTTCTGTAAATACCTTTCACCTCAGTGCATTTCATTTGTATTTTTCCCCTTAAAAAAGGCTGATAAATCTGTATAATCATTACTGTTAAAATGTAATATTAGATAAAAAATATTTTTGTCCTAGTACTTGGCTGGAGAAATGGAGCAAAACTGGTGTTCCTGAGTCATATAAAAACAGTTCTCTCAAAGGAAAAACAATTTTCTAACATATGTTCACTAAATTCATGTTTGACATACTATAAATTACAGAACTGCATATTATTAATATTTGAAATAATACTTTCTTCTTGGCACACACTTACATTTCCAAGCTTTCCTGGCTTAAGTTAAGTACATCTTATTTCTGAGACTATCCCATCAAAACCTGCCAATCTGATCACAGTGACGCAATTAGGTTGTGTGTCCCAAACACAGAGGAGCCACAAGAGAGAAGAAGCCTGGAGTCACCACGCGGATGAAAGCTGGCAGCTAATGTAAAACCCACAGCATTCCCTTGATGTCAATGCAAAAAGCCAGTTGTATTTGGGGATTTAACTGTTACCATCACCATCATAACCTTATTTAACAGAAATGAGTTCTTTGAAGTGGCGAGCTGCCTCAACAGAACTGTAGAAGAGGTCACTTTCAGAGTCAGGCAGAGAGCAAGGTCAGTCCCTGATTTGGAGGCTGAAGAGATGAAGACCCGTGATGCTCAGTGGCTGGTGCCTGCTCTAACTTGGAAGGGAAACCAGATGCCTACTGAGCCTGTAGTGCTGAAGACTCAGGCACAGTGTGTCTGTTTTTTATTTTCTGCTTTTAGAAAGTATTAAAAGAGATCAGCTGAGAAAAGAATCAGCCAGGTTGCAAGCAAAAATAACCTGTTTACTTCAAGATCTGCATAAAGCAGAATTCTGGAAGTTATTTTCATACCATGAAGGTGTAGTAGTAACACTGTTTCTCCATCAGTCCAAGGAAGTCAAAAGGAACTTAGCCTTAGATTCTAATTATTAGTTTAGAGGTAAAAAATAAATCATTAAAATTTAGAACTATGTAATATGACCACTAGTGGATTCCAAAGGAACAGAAGACTTAACCCTTAAACTTAGGAAAGTTAAAATGCGGTTGGTAGAAGAAAATTAAAAGCAAGTTTTTATAATAATCAGAAACATGTTGAACTCAGTCTAGATCATTGAACATTTCATTGCATAATAGTGATGAGCAAATTATTAGAGTATGTGCTTCTAAGGGTATTAAGAATGAAAAAGTAATAAATCAATAAGAACAAAGCTAGTATAAGTTGAATAGTACATATTGAGAGATGTAGGGTAAAAGGTATCTAAAAGATATAAATTTATCTCAGAGGTAGGTTTTGAGCCAAGTGTTTATCAAAGTGATATACATGAAAAGAAAGTGAATATACCTGGGGAATATTCCATTCTTGTAGTTGTACAGAAATTTAACCCATGGCCATAGACAATGGTCGGGGGGAATGATTGTCGTGGCAGTGGGTGACCAGGGCAGGGGACAGCAACAAGGAAAAATGTGAGACAACTGTAATAGAACAATAAAAAAATAAAAACATACATAAAAAAGAAATTTAGTCCTGGCTAGTGTGGCTCAGTGGGTTGAGCACTGGCCTGTGAACCAAAGGGTCGCTGGTTGGATTCCCAATCAGGGTACATGCCTGGGTTGTAGGAGAGGTCTCCAGTAGGGGGCACTCAAGAGACAGCCAAACATTGATCTTCCTCTCCCTCTCTTTCTCTTTCCTTTCTCTAAAAATAAATAATATCTTTAAAAAAGATATTTAAAAAACATTGACATCTCAGTGGAGTCAACTACAAACATGTGAATCCATTCACCTAATATTAGTGCATTATCAAAGTAGTGCATAAAGAAAAAAATGGTTAATATTTGCAACCATATTGACATTTGCAGGCATTGGTTTGCAGTGGGAGAAAGCTGTGGAATGGAAATGTAGACAAGTATCTACAGACCAAAACACAACATTCCCATTCAAAGATACTTTGAAATAATTTCTGCCCAGACCCTGTCATGTCGAAGAAACGAAGATGGGTTAAGTCTATTGAAATAATTGTCAGTTCTGTCATCTCCTCTTTCATCTCCCTGCTTCTGCATTAGTGACAATGTAGTTTTACCACCTGGGCACCGACCAGGCTCACTGTCTGTGATTAAAATGCCTCACTAGAAGCACCTTATCGCCTGTAGGATAAATTTTAGAAATGCGGAAAGTGAATGCAAAGGCACTTAAAGAGACAGACAAGACCCTGAGCAATTCTGAGTCCCCTCTTACACCACTTTTCTTGTGAGTCCTGTAGGTGCTGCCTGACATCACAGTTTTTTTACATAGACCTTTGTGCCTTCATGCACATTATGTGTCCTACCCAAATGGTCTTCCCTTCATTCACATGGTCTCCACTTGCTCTACACTTCCTGGGCTAAGACACGACTCCCATATGGAGGCCAGCCAGGTACCACCCTCCCTGAAGCATGCACACAGGTCCAATTGTTTTACATATTCATGTTATCATGCTGTATTTCAGTTTGCTATGTGTTTGTCTTTTACTCGACTGAGAGTTTTGAAAGCAATAACCATATCTAATTCATCTGAAAAAGCCCAGTTCATAGTTGTGTCCAGCACAAAGTAGGTGCACATTAAAATAGAATTCTGAATATTAATATGAGACAGTTGGTACAAAACAACATGAATTCACATGGGCTCAAGGCAGAGTCTCTTTTCTCTTGTTCATACTGTTTATCTGGGAAAGCAGTATGATTCAGGTGTTGGGAACATGACTGTAATCAGTCAACAAAATATTGTAGGCAGCAGTGTAGCCCTCAATATAGCCAATAATATCATCACACCTATGAATTGGCTTGGAGGGAAACACTCTAGAAAGTACATGATTTTATAACCGCTTTGTTGTATCTCTGAAACTAACACAGAATACTACTGAACGTATACTGTTATTTAAATAAAAATGTATGCCCTACAATTAACCCATCTAAAAGTCTATTTCTTCCAGCCCTGGCTGGCGTAGCTCAGTGGATTGAGCGTGGGCTGTGAACCAAAGCATCACAGGTTTGATTCCCAGTCAGGGCACATGCCTGGGTTGCAGGCCACGGCCCCCAGCAACTGCACATTGATGTTTCTCTTTCTCTCTCTCTGTCTCCCTCCCTTCCCTCTATAAAAATAAATAAATAAAATCTTAAAAAAAGTCTATTTTTTCTCATTAGAGAATTTATTACTTTGCAGTTTGACCTTTAGCAGCTTTAAAATGTACACCACTAGTGGTTTTATTAAAAATGTACAGGTAAAGAAAAAATAATTTGTAAAATACATAGGAGTTAAATTAGGCCACAAATGGCCCAGTTTCTTTCACCCTTTAAAAAACTTGCTGTCTGTCCATATGCTTTTTAGTGGTTTCCCCCGTATTAATCAAATACCAGGATATATGGGATTTTAAGGGAAGAAACTACTGAGGCACTAAGTGCCATTTGCATGCTACTAACCTTCTGATTCCACAGAATCAAAGGTGCCTTGTTCAGCAGTCTTGTGTGAATGACAATAAGGCCTGGAATAAACTGCTCACAGAATCCATGCTAAGCTAACTGACCAGTGGTACCCAGTGATCACATCTATGCGCGATGCTTCACCAAGCTCATGGGCTTCCCACACCTCAGTAAATGGGTCAATGGGGGCATCTGCCTATTTTTTTAAGAAATAAATACTTCTCTGAATTGAAGCTAAATGCCATATAATCACTGTCATGCATATAAGTTACTACAGCTTCTTAATTAGCAAAGGCTCATTCACTTACAAGATTTCTAAAAGTTCAAGGCATTGAGATTGTTTATGCTGCCATATTCCTCTTATTAATCACCCACTATTGAATGTTCCAAAAGAAACAAGTTCCTTGTTTGCTTTTTGGTTATCTACAATAATCATAATAGTTGTACAGTTTAAGTCATTGAGAGACAACAATCTCATGCTATTAAGTCTTCAATAGCACATTTCATAAGGTGTGAAAATCAAATACATTGGTAATTACGAGAAGAGTTGTTCGTCACATCTCAATCATCCTATTATTGTTATTTTAAGTAAATATGTATGTATTGAATTAGGACAAGCTACTCTGCAGAAAATAAGAGTAAATAAAAGGCATTTCTTCCAATGTTATTTCCAACTTTATCATTAAGCTTTTCTTGCTTTTTATGCTTTAAATGATTATGCATTTATACATTTTCTGATCTGTTCACTTTCTATATATTTGATGTCTTAAATAGTAGAGCCACAATGACATTTAATATCCCCTTTCTTGTTCTTAGTCCTTTTGTTACCAAATTCCTGACATGCATTGAAGGAAGAACAAAAAAGGGGCAGGCTTAAGTGGCAGAATAAGTGTTCTAAAGTTTGTCATAATCCCTCCTATTAAATAATCAAATGAAGAAGATAGCACAAAGGAATGGGCTAGACATGGGAAGATTTACAGTCTTTGTTTCTGCTTTGGCACTGATCGGTTCTGTGAGTGAAGGTACACAATTAAGTCTCTGGGCCTCAATGGTGTCTTCAGGAATGATGGCATTATTGGCTTCTTATTTGCCTGGGTTGTGGTAAAGCTTAAATTGCTGATGGCTAGCCTATGAAATTAAAAAAAAAACCCCACAGGATTTAGGGGAAAAGATGGCCCAGGGGCTGTTTGGATAATGTAAGGATGTCTAACTTACCATTTTAAACTGCTATTATTATTATAAATCAAAATACATATTAAATGATGAGCTAGAAAAGCAATAAAGAGCAGGGAATAAAATAGCAGAAAGTATCTATGAATTCACCATCTATACTTGGACAGAAGTCAATGGTATTATTTGAAAGTGCATGTCTACTTTTTTTGGCAAGCTCCCATCCTATATTATAGGGTAATCGTGAGTGTTTATAAAGACACAGCTGATATTACAAGATTGGACTATGAATGGCTCAATACAGAATCAAGGAAGGAGTTTGCAGGATTATAAAGACTTATACTGAACATACACATCTTGAAAATAAATATATTATTATGCCCCTCTAGTAACTCCAGGGCTTCCATTTCCCACAGAGGCAGGGGGTCTTGAAAAGCAAACATAAATGTGATGAGGGATAGACATTTTGGGGAAAAAAATCAAGAGCACCGATGCCTATGTGGCTTCTTTTACTCTCCCTTAAACAAATTACATTCTGGCAGTAATCAGAGCTTTCTTCCATCTGGAAACAGAGTAACTTTCAGTTCTAGGGTTCTATATTACTATCTTGGAGTTAAACAGTGTCTTTCCCCAAAAGGACTTAGTTCCTTGTTTCTGCTTTTCTGAAAGTCCTGAGGAAGTGTTTTTCTAATGACCTTCACCACCTCCCCTCCCCACAGGGAGAAAGGAGACAAAAATGACCAAATATTTCTCCCCTATTCCTTGTGTTTCATAAGTATGCACTGGAGCTGGGCAAGAAACCCTATTATACCCAAGTCAGCAGTCACACAATTATTTAACCAATTACTTTTCAAGGTTGTATTTTTAAGCCTTTGCTGTCAGTCATCTCCACTCTGCTTTGTCTAAGAGCTGGAAATGAAGAAAATAACATGAATTTTTTTTAATCTTTAAGATTTTATTTTTAGAGAGAGGCAAAGGAGGGAGAAAAACAGGGAAACATCAGTGTGTGGTTGTCTCTCGTGTGCCCCCTACTGGGGACCTGGCAATCCAGGCATGTGCCCTGACTGGGAATCAAATCAGCAACCCCTTGGTTCACAGGCCGGCACTCAATCCACTGAGCCACACCAGCCAGGGCAGTAACAGATGATTTTATACTTCGTTAATCTCTTCTTCATCTATATTCATCACATATTGTTTTTCCCCTAACACTTTTATTAAGGTATAATTAACATATAGTAAACCCCATGTATTAAAAGTATACATTTTAGCCCTACCTGGTGTGACTCAGTGGACTGAGTGCCAGCCTGTGAACCAAGGGGTTGCCGGTTCGATTCCTAGTCAGGGCACATTCCTGGGTTGTGGGCCAGTTCTCCAGAAGGGGGCACATAAGAGACAACCACACATTAATGTTTCTCTCCTTCTCTTTCTCCCTCTCTTTCTAAAAATAAGTAAATAAAATATTTTTTGTTTTTGTTGTTGGATATTTCCTTCTAACTGCTAAATTTCTATCTTTTTTAAAAAATCACTTTATTGTTGCTCAATTACAGTTGTCTGCATTTCCCCCCCACCCCAGCCAAGCCTATCTCCCTCCTTTGTCTCCACCCCCCCACCTTGGTTTTGCCCATGTGTCCTTTATAGTAGTTCCTGAAAACCCTTCCCTGCACTCTTCCCTCCCCACTCCCCTCTGGCTATTGTTAGATTGTTCTTAATTTCAATATATCTGGTTCTATTTTGTTTGCTTTTTTCTTTTACTGATGTTTCAGTTAAAGGTGGGATCATATGGTATTTGTCCCTCACTGCCTGGCTTATTTCACTTAGCATAATGCTCTCTAGTTTAAATAAAATATTTAAAAAATAAACCAATGTAACCTCAATTTTAAAAAAGAGAAATATTTAAAGTAAAAAATCCTAATCACTTTTTGAAAAGTCCTAGCCATTTCTTTCATCTATTCATTTATTATTTGATCAATTAACTTAAACACCTATGCAGTAACCACTAGGCATTGACACTACTGATAAGAGAGTAAAGAATACAGACACTACTTTCAGGTAACACTACAAAACACATCAGCAAGTCAGTACAACCACTTCCAGGTGTGGATTATGTATCATGAAGGAATCTGTCCAGGCAATAAGACAGAGAACAGGAGTGAAGAAAATATCTTACTTGGAGTGATTAGAAAATGCCCATCTGAAGATGGGACTTTTAGCTGAGACTTGAAGAATAAGACGGAGGGAACAAGGGAGAATAGAGTAAGATAATGCTATGTGTTTCTCTGTCTCAATTTTGCTAGGGTTATTTCTTCATAGGAGACAAGCCAAAATTCCTATATGATAGCATTCTCTATACTTTTGAGTCTCTTGTCTTTTTGAGAATACAAGTTCTGGATGCTCAAGACAAAAGTGCCTATCTAAATATTATAGGGAACCATTCTGAGTGGCATAGGGAATGCAGCCCAGCCCCTGATTCAGAAAACTGACAGGAGCAAGTTGGCACACAGGACCCAAGCCCATGGAGAGGTTCTCCCGTGGGGAATCAGACCTACATTGTACCTAGGCTGCTTTGAGGCTTGTTTTTTGCTAAAACTCCCTCACCCTGGATTGAGGCAGCAAATGTTTACTGCATATCTTTAAAGTAACTTCCTAAAATCTATGCTAAACTTCCCAAGGATGGAGTGTAACCAGTTCAATCACTTTTCCCTTTGATCTGTAACACCCTTCTCTTTGAATTAATTAGCAATCTCCTCTCCTTTGTTATCTGTAAAAGGTAACCACCTAGAGTGAACCTATGCATAGAAAATTAGGACCATCCTCCATGTAATGTGCCCAGAAAAGCAGTAAAAGCCTGTCCAGGCAGGGGTCGGGGCTTTCTCTCTCTCAGAGAGTGGCCGTGCCGTCCCTTTTTCTCCACAGGACTTCTGCAGTCCATGTGAATTTGTTCATTGCAGCCACAAAACATGGACCCTGTGGGCTGGTGTCCACATCAAAATATGCCTATGCATTTTATTGATTTCTGATACAAATGCAGATACAATATTCCAGGTCACCAGTTGTTATGGACTGAGTATCTATCTGTGTTCCTTCAAAGTCCTTATGCTGAGACTCTGACCCTCAATGTGATGGCATTTGGACATGGGAAGTAATCCCTGCTGATAATGGTGGGGCCTTGGTCCAAAGGAATTATTACCCTTATAAGAAAAGACACCAGAGAGCTTGTTGTGTGTGTGTGTGTGCACGCGTGTGCTGAAGACATCGATCCATGGTATTTTTGCTATGGCAGCCTGAGTCAACTAATTTTACCAGTCAAGCCTTCTAGTAGGAGAAGCTTAGGGAGAAAGAGAGATTGTATTCCAGGTATCATTTGTCACTTTAAAATATTGAGGACTAGTAAGTACATTGCCTTTCAAAAATTACCTAATTTCTACCACTATTATTTTGCTATTGCTATTTAGATACCATAAAAAAAAATCACCTTGACAGCTAAGAAATCCTGAGGATATATTTTTGAATTGCTCATTTCAAGGTCTACAGTATTTTCTAAATGCATCTTCATTTGCTTATTTTTCCCATTCCATGAGTAGGCCATATTGTACCTCTTACCCTCATTATCTAAAGATAATTTGAACCACAATGAGAAATGACTATTCTCCCTCATTTGTAACTTCAGTTTTCACAATTCCCTGCCTATTCCAGAGCTATATCTTCTGCCTAGACTGTGTTTCCCTTCATTCTCTACTTGGAGAATTCTACTTATTTTTGAAAGTCCAGCAAACACTGCCTTCAGTGTGAGATCTTCCTTAGAATTCAGTTACCCTTGCTTTATATTTCCACAATAATTTAATTATTCCTCTTGTGTAGTACCCACATTAGGCTTCAATTTATAGTAACTTGAGTTTTGTTCACTATACTGTAAACATTTTCTTTATTTTTTTCAACCCCCAGAGGATACAATAATGCATTGTAATGAAGTAAGTGATTAATGGTAAATGCTCGGTGAATGAATGTACATATGAAGGAATAAAGTACATATAAGCTACTGAAATCAATAAATGTGCCCAAATGACTTGAGTTTCCTTTTCCTGTTTTTCATTAATATATGTTTGAATTCTTTAAAACATCAGGTTTTTTGTTTATAATCAAGGAGACATGGTTCTCCATGAACTAGGGTCTATAAAGTAGCTTCTTACTTTTTATATTGTAGGTACAAGTAAATGTTTTAAGAAGCCTAATTCATTTCATTTTAGGGGGGAAAGTAGAGAATAATGATTAGTTTCAGGATCACATTCAAACCTAATTACTGCTTGAAGACATTTTTTTTCTAAAAAAAATTATATCATTTGTCTACTCCGTCTTGGCCATAAATATTACAAATACAACAAAATTAGGCAACTAAAACTAAACTCTGTGAGTCAGGAATGAAACTTCTCATCTTAACCGGAATTTAGAGACTCCAACTTTCGCAATTAGCTAATGACATTTTTTGACTTGCTGGGTTTGCTATGTACCATATAGTATACTATTTTTTATGGCTGCTATTCTAAGAATACCATGTATAGAGTGGTTTAAACCTCTCTCACTTAATCTGTTTTAACCTCATATGTTGATCATCAGTCAGTCAGGGAGGGCCAGTCAGCTAGTCCTGGGATGCAAATGTAGTTCTACTGGGTACTGGAGGGGGACTACCAACTCATATTACTGCATTTCTGAATAATTAGCATCATGATATGATTCACTAAGGATATGACTTGGGGCACCACCAAATACAAATGTACTCAACAGATTAATTGCCATATGGTTTCCTATTCTTCCACAATGAATAATGTCCATATGATTGATCAGAAGTCATAGAAGTACTTCATATTTACTCAATTCTCACTAAATGAGTAATATGCAGTTTTATGACTGCAGCCATATTTCCATCAGTCACCCTCAAAAGGAGCCAGGGATGCACACAGCCATCCGGTTGCATGTATTTTATTAGCTACACTGTGTTCAGGCAACATGACTTTTTAACAAAACATATTTGCTTCTAATAAATTATCTATAAATGGTGGTAGTTAGTTTAATTAGGCAGAGCCTTATCACTGCTGTGACTAATGAAGTCTTAAGAACTATTTCAAATATTCTTTAAATGTTAAAATGAAATCTTTTTGTGTGTGTGTGTGTGATATGCTGTTGAATGGCCTGGAGCAATAAGGAAAACAAAACAAAAACAGCACTTTACATGCCACATGAATTGAAAACCAAATAATAAAACCATCCCTGTATCAATTTCAAAACACTTTTAAATTGTCTCAACAGGAAAACATAAAATGATTTTGAAAAGATAACTTATGAAGAAAAACCCTTTAAAATGCAAAGTTTTACCCTATAAAACTAAACTAAACTAAAATCTAAAGTAAAAATAAAATCACTTCTTGCTCTGAAGTTATTTCAGAAGAGAAATTTTCTGAAGGAGTTGCTGAGAGAAACACTGATAATGTGGCACAGTTCTTGCCATTTTCTTTCTTTTTACAGGGAACAGATTAATTCCACCTCTTCTACCAACTAAACAAATCCAGGGAAAAAATGCATGAAACACTGCCTCTCAAGACACTGAGGATCAGGGAACAAAGGACTCACTTGTTCGAGACGGGGAACAAAGAAGTTAAGTCCAATGAACATTGAGCACAATGTTGGCTGGGGGACAGATTTCAGCCACAGCCCGGGAATCTCCAGGAGCTGAGGAGATGGAAGAGTGGACAACCTGAAGATATCGAGGCTAGGACAGTTCACAGGACAGGGTACTGGAGATGGAGCTGCACAGAGGGACAACACTGGAGATCTGCAGGGAGTTCCTCTCCAATGTTCATTTTGGCATCATATTACTTTGTTTAGTCCTGATTTAACTTTATATTTTTGAGTGTGTATCTTTGTATAGTTTTCAGAGTGATCACTATGATTATTGTAATACTACTTGGCTATAGAAAAAGAAGGAAATCTCACCCTCTGGGACACCATGGATGGACCTGGAGAGCATTACATGAAGTGAAAGAAGCCAGTCACAGAAAGACAAACACCATATGATCTCAGTCATATGTGGAATCAAATGAACGGAACTATCAAGGAAAATAAAGACAGACTCATAGAGAGCAGACGACAGGTGGGGGTGGGGGAAGGCTACACGGTGGAGGGATCAAACAAAAAGGAAAAAGGACTCGTGCACATGGAGAACAGAGTAGTGATTGCGGGTGGAGGGAGTATAAGGGGACTAAAAGGTAACATAAAAAATATAACAAGATTAAATTTAAAAAAAGGAGTTAGCAAAATTGTAAGAAGTAACAACTATTAGGGAACTTGACTTACCAGAGCTACCAATCTGATTTAGACCAACGCCCTGTTCAGTCCTTCCATGCATACCACAGGATTCCCCCCATGGCCCTCCATGGTGCTCGCTGTCATCCACTCCATTCCCCTCCACCCCCCACATCCCTCAATGGTCCCTCCCACCTTCCACCCTCCCATGCCCTCAATGGTCCCTCCTGCCCTCCCCCACATTCCCCTCCACGAACCTTTGTGCCCCTCCAGAACCCTGCACTGCCTTCCACTCCATCCCGTTCCCCTCCATCTTCTCCATTCCACTTCAACCCCCATTCACCTCCATGGTCCCTCCCACCCTCCATCCCCTGTTGTTCTGGCCCCCTCTCTACCCTGGCCCCACCCATCGATATCCTGACGTCATCAGCTGGCCCTTGTGATGTCACAGAGCATACCCTGCCCTGCCCACACAGTGTGCGCAGCGGAGCCAAGGACTGAGGCAGGCGGCCCGGCGAGAGGAGTTGGTCCTGTCACGGGGCGGTGTGTCCATAGGCAGTGCAGCCTTGGGCTCAGGCTTTGAGCGGCAGACCCAGTGGTGGAGGACAAAGAGATGGAGGAGCCATGGATGGAGGAGGCAGAGATGGAGGAGCCAGGGACCACTGGCACACAGGTGAGCAGGAGCCCCTCAGGTCCTGCTGGTCCAGGTGAGACCTCAACTCTCCCTCCCCCCTCCCCCACCATCCCTGCCCCCGACACTCCCTTCACACCCCCTTCACACCCCACAGCCTGGCTCCAGCCTTCTTACCCACTGACCTGGGGGTGGCTGCCACTCTAACCCTGGTTCCCCTAAATGATGCCCACCCTAACCCATGGTCCCCCCGACCTGTGGTCCCCACATTGTCCCTACCAGGATATCCGGGCCATCCCCGCTCCCTTGGATGTATCCATGGCTCTGAGGCGACTGCGCAAGGAGCTGACGGACATCACCAATGACCCCCCGCCCATGTGCTCTGCAGCGCCGGTGGACGACGACCTGTTCACATGGAAGGGGACCATCATGGGCCCCGCCGATAGCCCCTATGAGGGGGGCGTGTTCTGCCTAAATATACAATTCCCACGCAATTACCCCTTCAGGCCTCCACAGATTTACTTCACCACCCCGATCTACCACCCCAATATCAACCGGAGAGGCTACATCTGTCTAGATATTTTCAAGTCCCAGTGGTCTCCCATAATGACCATATCCAAACTCTTGTTGTCCATCAGCTCCATGCTATGTGACCCCAACCCCGATGATGCCTTTGTCCCCTCCATTGCGAGAATGTACTTAAAGGACAGGGACGCCTATGATACCACAGCCCGAGCTTGGACCAAGAAGTATGCCATGTGAGAGGCAAATGATAAACCATCACCTTAATAAAACACTTGCCTGTTGAATCTGCTATTTGATTGCTATGAGGGGGTCATCCTTTCCCCATCTTGCATGTGCTGCATCTGGGTGTGTGGTGGGGGAGGAGGTACAGGGGGCATGGAGCGGGGCAGGGTTAGGGGATAGGGGAGTGGGAGAGAGACCACTTTTAATGAGCATTTTACTGAAACCCTTCTTTCCTGCTTCAGGATGGGAAGGCAAGAACAAGGGGGTGGTGGGCTTAGGATGAGTCCTTTGCAACTGACAATGGGAGGAAAAACTGGATGAAGATTGGAAAGCTCATTCAGTATCTATTTTATTCTGAAGAACCTGTGTCTTCAGGTATGTTCCTTTGGCCAGGATGAATAGTAACCCATATCCTCTACTTTGAGGCCTACATTGAACTGGACAAACATTAAGTGGATGAGGAGTAACATGAAACAATGTGTTTTATCCCAGAATTCTCCACCCCCCACCCTTCAATGCCCACCCTTTGGACCAGTCTGCCTCCCTCCACACTCTGGGTTGCACCCCACTTCCCCACTTCTCAAGACATGCCTATTTACAATAGCTAATATGTATAAGCCACCCAGATGCCCATCAGTAGATGAGTGGATAAAACAACTGTAGTACATGTACACAATGGAATAGTACGTGCCTATAAAAAAGGAAGAAAATCTTACCCTTTGAAATGGCATGGATGGACCTGGAGAGCATTATGCTAAGTGACATAAGCCAGTCAGTGAAAGACAAATACCATATGATCTCACTCATGTGGAATCTAATGAACAAAATAAACTGATGGACACAGTAGAAGGAGAGGTATGGATACATGGACCAGACAGCTGTGGAGGGGGGACAGATGAGAGGAGGGGAAGGGATGAAACAAACACACAGACAGGCCATCTATATAAAAACACTGACACAGACAACAGTGCGGTGACAGGCAGAGAGAAAGGGGGGGTGGAGGTGGGCTGAGGGGGATAAATGGGGAAGGAAGGAGACCTTGCTCTGGGAGATGGGTGTGCAATGCAGGCCGCAGGTGGCTTTTTGCTGTGTTGTACACTTGAAACCTATATGGCTTTGTGGACCAATATCACCCCAGAAATTTCAATAAAAATAAACATATAATTTCATCTATTGACATCAAATTCTTAGTATGTTGAGTAAAGTATGGAAATATCACTTCCATTTACCTTCCCCACTTTACATATTATTGACATTATATAATTTATGTAACTCATGAGAAAACCAATACTTCATTTATGTATCTCTCTTTCTACTCTTTCAATCCTCTTCTTCCTTCCTGATGCTCCAAAAGCATATCTTTTATCATTTCCTCCCTCTTTAACAGACTTTCTTTAGTCTCTAAGTGTAGGTGTGCCAGAGACAAATTCTTCTAGTTTCCCTTCATCTGATGTTTTTATTTCTCCTGTAACCCCAAAGGATAGTCTCCCTGAATTTGGGATTCAGGATGAACAGTTTTCTTTTTAAAATTATATATATATATAATATATATAATTTTATATATAATATATAATATATACACACACACACACATAATTTAAATATATACATATAAAATCTGTAATTTAATTAATATATAGTTGATAAACAATATTTCAGGTGTACAATATAGTACTTCAACATTTATACATCTTGCGAGATGCTCACCACACAAAGTCGAGAAGTCATCTTCTGCCTTCTTCAAAGCTGTTAACGCTGTTATGGACTAGTTTCCCCCTTTCCCTTTTCATCCACCCTTCCACGCTTCCTCCTCTGTCAACCCTCAGTCTATTCTTTGTTTCTATGAGTCTGTTTTTGTCTCAGTTGGTTTGGTTGTTTTGATTTTTCAATTCCACGCATAGCCTTTATCTTTCTCTGTTAATACCCCAAAGGACCATCCATGTTGTCACAAACAGCAGGATTTCATTCCATTTTATTGCAGGGTACTATTGTATTGTGTACATACACCACATCTTGTCTGTCCACTCATCTATGGCTGGACACCTGGGATGTTTCCACAGCTTGACTAATATAAATAATGCTGCACTGAACACAGCAGAGTGTGTGTTTGTATGTATGTGTACATATATAAATATATTTATATACATACATAATTTAGTACTTTCATTTTCTTTAGATAAATACTAATTGTAGTTGCTGAGTTGTATGGCAGTTCCCTTTTCAGTATTAGAGGACCCCACAAACCACTTTCCACAGTGGCTGCACCAGTCTGCCTGCCCGCCCCCCAGAGTGCAAGAGGGCTCCGCTGTCCCCACAGCCTCACCAGTATGCATTGTTTGCTGCCTTGTTGATAATGGCCATTCTGGCTGATGCTCTGCTTCCACACCAAGACAGACGAGACACTCTACTGTTAGTCTCCATGGTTTATGATGAGAAACCTGCTATTGTTGGGACTCGAGTTCTCCTATCAGAAAGGAATCACTGTTTTCCTGGCTGCTTTCAGGATATGTTTTGTCGTTAGTTTGTTTTCATTTTCAGAAGTTTAATTAATTATTATGTGTGGATTTTTGACATTATCCTATTAAAGTTCACTCACCATATTGAACCTGTAAGTTACTGTTTTTTTCACAAAGTATGCCATGTTTGAAACCAGTATTTCTCTGTATAGTCCTTCAGCCCCTCTTCCCCTCTTTTTGGGGCTTCAAATGATATAAATATTGGATCATTTGTTACTTTCCCATAGGATATTGATGCTTTCTTATTTTTCCAGTCTGTTTTCTCTCTGTTTTCAGAATAGGTGAGTTCTATTATCTGTTCTCAAGTTCACTGGCTCCTTTTTAAAGTATTAGCCAAAGAGTTTTTCGATGCCATTGTATTTTTGCTGTTCTATAATTACCATTTAGGTTTTTTTTAGAACTTTTATCTCTTTTCCAAAAATATTTGACTTTTCATTTGTTTCAAGAGAATTTGTAATTTACTGTAGCAGTATTTTTATGACTGTTGAAAATTGTCAGAATTCACTACCTGGCTTTGTTACCACAACAAATTCAATGGAAAAAAATAGGGAAAACAGACATGTTTAAAATTTTGCAATTATTAACCCTGAAGATAAAACAAATAAGTAATACAATATTTATCATCATCATGCAATGAAAAATAACCAGAAGAAAATTATCAATTGTTCTTAATTCCAATGCAGAGAGTTTAATGCTGCAGTGATAGCATGAAATCTTGAGTGATTAGCATTCTTCTTAAAACGTGTCCATCTCCACTCCTTTGGAAAACAGATGAATGTTTTCAATGAGTTGGATTCCAAGTGTGGTGCTAAGGGAGGGGGGCCTGGAAGCATCCTCAAAGTGAGTCATCTGTGCGTGGGTGCACGTGCATGTGCTCAGAGAATGAGATTGTGAGAAGCCCATGAGATACTCATATTCCACAGTGTTTGGTCGGAGCCTACGCTTAGCTGTATTATTTTGCAGAATGGCTTGTGCCCAAGGAATCTTACCTTCTCACCAAAATGAGCCCCTGTGACTGAGTTAAGGAGATATAGTTTGACCCGTGCGGATAATTGGATAATTTGGAGACTGTCCAGGGCACACCAATGGAACTGATTGAAGTGGTAAGAAACAGGCTTTCTGATTACACGTTCAATCTGCTCAAGCCAGAGGGGCCAACAGTGTCATGATGGTTATTTTGCTTAACACTTTGCTGAATTGGTTGCTTAATAGTTCCCTGAATAAATAATTTTATTTAAATCAATATCACATTTTCATATCATAGGTCTGGAATAAAGCATTTGAAGTAACTCCACTTTAGTGAGTCCCATTTCACATAATACAACAGTATTAATAACCCTATTAATGGTTCTGTTGGTTTTATAGACAGACCGCACCCTACAGTGCGTTAGCAACTTCACATAGGTAAGTGAAGGGCCTTTGATATAAGCTTCATTGCATCTCTTGTGAGAGTCTGTGTCTCATATAGGTTGGCTGAGCAGGCTAGTGTCCTGAGGAGAGAAAACAAGACTTCTGTGTTCATAATTTGAGTCATTGCTGGTATTCTTGGGTTTGCAGTTCTCTTCCATGGTGGTGCAGGAAAAGGGAGAATACACTGTCAATCTTAGAAAAATGGACTTGTGTTCGATGTATTGCATGCAGTTATATTTTTGGTTACTTCTTAAGCATGGTCAAATACAAAACAAAAACAAAAACAAAGATAATTTAAAATTTCAGAAAATCAAAGAAGAGACTTGAGCATAGTATTTAAATGACCTGACCATTTCCAACCCACTGATACTTTTAAATTAAGGAGATGACCTAGACTTATTTTTATGGCTGACCATAAAAAATGTTCCTAGAAAACCCTTGCAGCACTTTAACAAAGGGGAATTTGTAAAATTAGCACGTATTGTTTCAGATCCAGTCAATATCTTAGTTAGAAAAGCCACAGATACTTGAGGACTTTCCTCTGCAATATGAAAAAACTATATAATGTCAAATATATTAATTATGTTTAATTTAACTTCATAATTATAGAACTTGTATTGATGACTTTTTAAAAATGCATTTGCTAATTCATCTTTTCATCCTGAACATGGTACTGATCAGTGTTCATACATCTCCGCTTGTAGAATTGCATTCTAATCAGAACTATAGTGAAAAGAGTGTCACACACTGAGTATTGTAACATAACTTCCTGAGCAAGCGGGACAGGAAGATGAATGAAGAGACAGAGAAATGAAGAACCAGCACTTTCAGAATGGAAGTGTGATAAAAGCCATTGGACTGAGAGTCTGACGGGATTAAAGTTAAATATTCTGGCCTTGGGCATAGATCTCATAAGGTGAACATTAACAAAGTACAAATGCGCACTCACCAGTTTCCAAGTCCACTGCTGCCTGGCAACCATGATAGCAGCCCACTGACAAGGAAGAGCACTCTGTTCCCAGCATCCTCCAGTGGCGTCTTGCAGAAACCAGTCTGTACTACTGGGTATATTCTTAGAACTCACTCCATGTTATTCACACAAGTAATTGGGATCACAGTGGTTGTTTGCCTGAACACAGGGGGTTTATTGAGGAGATATTCTCTGTCTTTGAGAGTACCAACACTCCACACCAAAGTCCACATATCGCATGCTATAATTGCTAAAATGTTTAATGTCAATAAATGCAAGCCTAGAATTCAGAAACTAGCACAAAAAAGAGCAAAGGAATCCCAACTCTTTCTCACCTAGCTCCTAATGCTATGAAAACCATGAAATATTTTCATTATTTAGCTCAGAAATAATATTTGAGCTGTGAGCCATGTTGATTTTGGAATATAATGGGTGCTGGATTGGGAAATTTGTTTATAGGCCAAATAACTTTCCTAATCTTAATTTCCCTCTTGCAATATCAACAAAGTGAACGCTCTTAGCCTTATTTACATGCTTACAAAAAGAGACTCAAAATCATGAAATGAATGCACCACTAGATCTGAGATTCTCCTTTTTACCAATCCCAGAAAAATTGCATTTAGGCACAGATGTCGTTTTGGCAACTTTCACGATGAGATATATCATTACTGAGCAAACAGAAAAAGTGTTTGCTCTGGGAAGAGAACTACTGTGCTATATTTGCATGCTTCTTAACAATGATAAGGAAGAAATGCCTATAATACATATTCTTGACAGTCTGACAGTTTCACAGTTCAGACCTGACACCCCACATTTAAAAGACAAGTAGTGGAAACCACTAATACCCTGCCTAACAGAGTTCACAGGCTACAGGTACGGATCCTGATGGATGCTACAGATGATGGCGCTTCCATACACTGCATTCTTAGTCTGCATGGCATGGGACAAAGAATGGTGTACTTATCATATTCCCCATGGCAAATGTGGTATGATGCTCCCTTACAAGGCTTATAATAGACATATTATTTCCTACTACCTGGGTCATGTACATCTTGATCAACCCTTCAATGACCTCAATAATATTTAATTGGAGAACACATAAGTGCTGTATTCACACTGTGAGGTAACCTTAGCAACCCTTCCGTGAAATGTATAGAAAATATTTCTGTGTAATTTTGAAAACAGAAATTGACATGTGAGAATATTCATGTTAAATGAATAATTGATCTTGATTTTTCTTAGTGTGGCACTATGTTAAAATTGCATACCATTAACACATGATCTGGTTAGATATTATATTATTTTACTTACAGATCATATACTTGTGGGCACTTAAAGCAGAAGCAGAAAGAAGAAGCTGGGTGTAAGATTCCACAATATGGCCTCTATGTCAACCAAAATATTTGATCTTTGGTTCAGTAATGAATGTGAAATTCATTCTTGAAGAATAATTCTTAAGTATCTTGAGTATATATCAATTTAATGTATTCTCAATAGTTTTTCTGTAGACTAACCCTATAATAATATAATAAATAACTGGAAATGCTACAAGAGCAAGAGGGACATACTATCATTTAGTTAGCATTTTCTTTAATGGCATAGGGTTTGCATGCTATCTTTAGCAAGTTCTTAAATAGAGTTTTCAATAAAATCACGCTTTGGAAAACAGTTTTTGCAGTAATTTTCTGTCATAATTACTGCATCTATTACTGCAAATGTCATTTATAACCAATCAGTATAGTAAAACGACTTTACTCAGGTAATTTTGGGGCTTATTTGCATTAATTTGCTATAAATGTAATATTTGAACATTTTTAGGAATAAATACATGTGTTATTTTGTAGATTATACTGAGACCTATACCCATTTTTAAACTGTACATCTATTAATAAAGAACATAGTTTCCACAAATATTTGGTAATAGATAAAAACAATATTCTATAATTCAAAATAGTAATTTCTAGCTGACTAGTGGATTGGCTCATGAAAAAAACATTTGTTCATTCTATTACTTTTTTTGAGGAATGATTTTCTGTGGCTAATAGAAGCAGTTTGGTAGAGCAAAATATAAGACAGAAAAAAAAAACAAACAGCAGGAAAAAAAGAAAGCAAGACAAACAGAAAAGAAAAAGGCTAAAGAAAAAAGAAGAAGAAACAAATTGATGGTTTAGGTGACTATCAGAAAGATTGTTTTCTTAATCCAATGTAAAGATGTCATCTTAAAGCAATTTGTAGCATTATAAATACTGTGAGTGTATTGCTGGATACATACTCTATTCATACTGTTCTGGTGACAACAATCAAGATGTTATTTTTTATTTTGTAAGCCACTATGCAGTACAGCCACACAAAATAAGAATAGAATAATTGATCACATGGAACAAAAGCAAAAGCCAACAACTTGGGTGCATCAAGTTAAAGAACATTTGCACAGCAAAAGAAACAACAGGGAGTGATGTCAGCATCCTGATGGCTCCAGACAGTGTCCCTTTCATCCTTCTGGTAGCACAGGGGAGACTGGGAAAGGAGCAGAGAAGAAGTTCAACAGGCTTTAAGGGACTGCAGCAGGAAGTTTACCCACGAGCCTCTGGGAATATCACACATGAAGAATCGTCCTACCAGATCCACAGGTAAACTCTACACCTGGAGCACTAAACTCACACCCCTTCCCATTCTGCGGTCAGCTCCCTGTGCCTGCATTTGTGCGCAGTGGCAACAGAGGTCCAGCAGAGGGGGATTATGCTCAGAGAACAGACCAAGGGCATTGGTCCTGGAAGGAACCGCAACAGTGAACTGCACTGCCACATTCTGAAAAAGAGAGAAAATGAGCCTTCCGTAGCCAGCCTGGTGAGTTGTAAGAACAAGAGAAGCCATAAAAAGTTAAGAATTATTCCACAAGAGGGAGCAAAAAGAGTGAAATAGGTGTACCCAAACAAAGATAGACAAAACGGCCAAATAATAACACCACCGTTGAACAAAATATTTCATGTGTAAGCAACAGTAAGAATTTGATATGGCTGCTAGTTCAAAATGACAAAGAACATGAAAAATCAAAGAAACTTGTCATCACAAAAGGAATATAATAATGCTCCAATAATTGACATCAAAGGCACCTAATTTTGTGAAGTGATAAAAAATCCAACATAACTATTTAAAAAATCAACAAGCCAAAAGATAACGTGAAAGAATAATTTCACTGATGTATTGAAAAAAAGAGATAATCTCAGTAAGATTTTTAGCAGAGAGCTAGAAATTGTAGGAAAAAAAAAACAGATTTTCTGGGGAAGCAGAACTCAATGGCTGAAAAGAAAAATGCAATAGAGAATACCTTCAGTAGAGTAAATGGAAGAGAGAATAAATGAGTTAGAGAATAAGGAATTAGAGAAATAACACTGCTAGAGGAGGACAAAGAAAAAAAGAATGTGAAAGAGCAAAGAAAGCCTACACGATTTATGGAATTCCTTTCAGAGTACAAATAGACTAATTTGAATTCATAAAGGAGAAGACAGGAAGAAGGAAGCAAACAATTTAGTTAAAAATAACAGCAGAGAAGTTACCAGACCTAGGGAGGAGATGGTCATTCAAGCTCACCAATCTAACAGATAACCTTAGAATCTTGATACAAATAGACCTTCTCCAAGACATATATAATGAAACTGCCCAAAGTCAAGGATAAAGGATTCTAAAAGCAGCCAGAGGGAAACATTTTAACCTACAGAGGAATCAGAAGTAGGCTATTAGAAGCCCTGGCTGGTGTAGCTCAGTGGATTGAGCACGGGCTGCGAACCAGGCATCGCAGGTTCAATTCCCAGTCAGGGCACATGTCTAGGTTGCAGGCCATGTCCCCCAGCAACTGCACATTGATGTTTCTCTCTCTCTCTCTCTCTCTCTCTCTCTCTCTCTCTCTCTCCCCCTTCCCTCTCTAAAAATAAATAAAGAAAATAAAAAAGAGAAGTAGGCTATTAGAGAATTTCTGAGTAGAAACTTGATGGGTCGGGAGAAAGGAAAAAAATTATATATTCAAAGTGTTGAAAGAAAAAATAGCCAGTCAAGAATATCCTACCCCTCAAAAGTTCTTCACATATGAAGGAGAGGAAAAGACTTTCTTAGACAAACAAAAGCTGAGGGAATTTATCACCATTACACCTGCCTTACAAGAAATGAAAAGAAACCAATTAATAACCCCCCAAAAACCAAGAAAGTATGTAACACACTAGCAAAGATAACACTCAGAAAAACTTCATTTTTAATAGAAAGTGGCAACCACTTAATGATTGTATGAAAGTCAAGAAAAGGAGTGTGGAAATACTTACAGTCACTATAATATGTTAATGATAATGACTTATTTCTGGCCCTGGACTCAGGCAGTGAATCAAGAAAACGGAGTTCTGACATTAAGTAACCCTATTACCTTTGGGTAAGTTATTTCTTTACTTTGAGTCTCAAGTATAAAAGTGAGGTAAAGGCAGTTTAGAAGAGTCATGAATTCAGCTAAAAATATTTCATGAGCCCCTATTATTTATCAGGCAGTTTAGGAACACTGGAGTTATAACATTGAATGAGAGATACACTGTCAGTAACTTCATGGAGCTTCGATCCTAGTAGGACAGAGACCAAGAGACAGAGAAATGAATTAATACACAGATATATAAAATATCGAAGTGACATTTAAAAAATACCAACTATGTTTACTAATTGAGAGAAGCCAGTCAGAGAAAGACAAGTACCATATGATCTCACTCATATGTGGAATCTAATGAACGAAATAAACTAATAATCAAAACAGATACAGAGTCATAGAGAGAGAGCAGGCTGACAGCCATGGTGGGTAATGGGGTGGGTTAGGGGGTGGAGGGATAGAACAAAAAGGAAAAAAAAAGACTTATGGGCACAGACAACTGTATGGCAATTGTGGGGGGAGGTGGGAGTGGAGGTGCTAGAAGGGATGGGGGGATAAGTGGTAAGGGAGAAATACAATAAAATAAAGTTTAAAACAACGAAGCCTGAACTGTTCGGTAAAGGAATGAACCCTTTGGGCTTGCCCTGCTCCATCCACCTGGGACGTGATTGTCCCTTCATCCAGTCTCTGCACATTATACATTCTCTGCCCTTTAGTCATGTATTAGCCTTCTGGGTATCAGATCCACTGTGAAGGTGTTCTTAGTGCTTGTGTTCCCATCACCCTTAGTGTACTTAATAGTGTCCCCAAAGTACACGAGTAATGATGCTGGCAATTCAGGCATGCTAAAGAGAAGAGAAAAGCTCTTTCTTTAAGTTAAAAGGTAAAAGGTCTTGATTAATAATAAGAAAAAAAAGTATGCTGGGTTGCTGAGCAAAAGTTCTTTCAGTGAAACTATGAAGAAGGAACAAGAATCCATGCAAGTTTAGCCTTCAGTGGATGGTAAGTGCTTAGTTAAGATTGAAAAGGCATTACATTTGCGGGTGGGAGACACGGGCAAAAAACATATTCCAATCAGCGGCAACATGTCAGAAAGTGGTGATTGGCACTGGGACTGCAGGATAAAGGATTCTGGAAGACTCCAGCAAGGGGTCCCCTGAAATGAACGGCACCAGGCCATTTACTCCCAGTAAAGCAGGGGGACACGAATTCAAGGACAGGTTTACACTGAACCACGGAAGAATCACTGGACAGCGAGGAAGACCACATTCACAGAACTTTTATTACAGTATATTGCTACAATGGCTCTATCTTATTGTTAGGTGTCATTATTAATCTCTCACTGTATATAAGTTATTAATGAAACTTTATCGCAGGTATATTAGGATAGTACAAAATGTAGTACGTAGAGGGTTAGGAACTATCCTCAGTTTCAAGCATCCACTGGAGGTTTTGGAGTGTGTCCTTCCTAAATAAAGGGGAAGCTACTGTACTACTTGTACTGTATTAACTCTTGTTTGCTAAGGAGTTGGATTAAAAAACAGGAATTCTGCCAGCAAGCTTTCTCAAGATAAAAAGCTTTTAATAGAGCATTTGGTAACTGACTAGTGGCAAAAAACGTTTTTAGAAACACAGTGCTTTACTCTAAATCAGCAGAATCAACTGATATATCACATAACCATTCATGTTTCTTCTCCACCGAAATCTTCAGGGAATACCCAGTATCTGATTTCTCCCTCCAGTAATTGCAAATTAAAACTGTGGCACAATTTCATATAAGCCTTTGGCATAATGCAGACTAAAATGTAAAAATATAAGAATTATAATTCCCATAAAAATAAGAATAAATTTAAAAAATTCTAACACCATAAAGGTCTTGTTTTAGGGTGTAAGTTACCTGAGCCACTATGAGGGATTTAGAAACCTATAAAACACCACTAGTCACACAGCAACAATTTATCAGGGTAGCCCAAAATTATACTTTGCCAACTTAACAGAAATGTAGCTATAGGTAGATAAATTTCGGAGAAATGAGGGGCTGGCGGGGGGCGGGGGGAGTATGGAAAAGCCAAAGTAAGTAACACCCTGCCTGAACTGGATTTGGTGACTAATAACACTTTTTGTTGAGTTGCTTTCTTTTTAAATTTTTATTTTTTATTGTTATTAAGTACAGTTGTCTCCATTCCCCCCACCCCACCTTCCCCTGCCCTACCTACCCTCACCACCCACGCCTGATCCTTTCCTCCTTTGGGTTTGTCCATGGGCCCTTTATACATGTTCCTAAAAACCCTCCCCCTTCTTTCCCCCCTCCCCTCTGGTCACTGTCAGTTTGTCCTTAATTTTCATGTCTCTGGTTATATTTTATCACTTGTTTGTTTTATTGATTAGGTTCCACTTTTACGTGAGATCATATGGTATTTGTCTTTCATTGCCTGGCTTACTTAGCATAATGCTCTCCAGTTCCATCCACCCTGGTTTTGCTTTTTATAAGGCAATTGTTGTAAGTGACCCATTCATTGTATCAATTTCTAAAAATGTAGAAGGTGTAAAATGGTGGAATCCTCAAGGCCACATTACCCCTCCTAATTCTACCCCAAGAATTACCTGTGATGGCTTATAGTTTGGAGTGTTGATTTCAGTTGGTAGACTTTTATATTTATCTGAAAACACTGAATCTTGTTTTGAAAAGACTCCTGCATTTACATAGCTGCCTACATTCTATGGAGAAAATTCCTGCCATGCCTGTTTTTCATCCTTTAATCACATGCAAGAAGCCCAAAGCCATGACAGTCAGTAAGAAGCTAAAGTTGAGTGTTGCTCGTATTCTCTCCCTTCGGCAGGGTACTCAGTTGGAGGCCTGTGTAGTCTGAGTGTAACTAAAATGCGTGGGCACTCAGTTAAATAACAGCAAAAACATGACTTGGTAATTCAACTGCTTGAGCAATATCCTATGATTAAACATTTGCCTCTGCTTTAATAAAACAACCAGGGCAAGAATTGTGGTAAAGCAACTAAGAGGATGATTCTAGAGAGAGCTTTTTAGGGCAGCTGGGAAAAGATCCCATTAAAATGGAGCGAAAGCTCTCTGAGTCAATGGGAAATAGACATGGAAGATAAAACAACACTTTGTTAGCTACACATAATTATAATTTAGGTTGCTTGTAGAAACAGCTCTCAACATATGAAGCAATATGTAATCTAATTGAATTTTGTATTGTATGCCTCCTTTACTCTTTATTGGATAATTAACTGACTGCTTATATTTCAGCACCCAAAGAAAGATCTGAGTTTTAAATGAAAACACTGCAAAAGTTCACTGAACTTCTGACAGGCTAAGAGTATACAAACCAAAAATAACCAGTTTAGAGGAATTACAATTCATTATTCTATTATGATTTACAAGGTACAAATTAATTTCATTTGATTAAACTTCACTGGAATCACCGTGTCTTTTATTCTTGATACCTAATGGATTTTGCACATGGTCCTAATTTTATGTTGTACAAAATATGCCAATGTGAAAACATTTAAAAATTTCCAAAAAATATGCATGTCATAAGACAAACTTATTTATAGACTTAAAAATTTATAGTCCTCAAATAGCCACAACAAACATTTGTATATGTCTGTTGGGGAGAGCGCTTGCAGTGTCTCCTGTGACTATTAAATTCCTCTCTCTTGTTTTCCTGGGAGGAAGCTAATATGGAATGGCACCCGTTCACCATCATTGTAAATGTAATGCGGACTCCTGGTCATGTTTAAATAAAATAATCATCTCTAAACAATGTGAAAATGAGAACTTGATACAAGTCTCCAGCACCTAAAAAATAGATGACAATCCAATTACCACTGAAACATAACAAATTCCCTCTGTCTAAATCTGGAGTCAGGAAATTCACTCAGTGATTCACAATGACTTCAAAACCACATGTTATATGTGGGAGAAGAGACACATAGACCAACATGAAGACACTTAAGTAAAGACAATCCAAAACCAAACACATACATGGAGGAGTAACAGTTTTTAGTAACACAGGCATATCTTTTAAAAGTACCGGAGAGCCTGCTTTTCTCCCTTTTCATAATAGCACTGGTGGTAAGGCTATGTGTTATTTTCTCTTCTTTCTTCTCCAGGTAACAGTAACTGAGTTCTGTGGCTGGTCTTAGAAGTCACTGAGATGATATGCACAGATGAACTGCAAATGAAGAGATGGTGGGAAAGAACAAATATGTTAATTTAAAAACATATTTGTTCTTTCCCACCATCTCTCTAAAAACAAATGAACAAAATTAAAAAAAAATTATAGTTTAAAAAATACAGTACCTATTACAAATGTATTGTTTTCAAATGCATTCTAAATAAATTGATTGGCACACAAAATTACCCTAAAGGTAAAATTTTAGCTGTGCCAAACTACTTTTCCTTACCACTGCTTAAACTTTTGTTATTTTAATCTAGAAATCCTGAATTTTTCAGTACTTTTGGTGATGTATTTTTTAAAGCAAACACTGAGTTTTCTCTTGTCAGTGATTTTTCTAATCAACTTTATGATTGGTGCCTACAAGTACAGTAACTTGTTCCTAGATTTAGCATGTGTTCACTGAAATTGGAAGAATTAGAAGTAACATATATATTAATAAAATGAAAAGACAACCCACTGAATTGGAAAACATATTCACCAATGACAGATGTCATAAGAAGTTAATATTCAAAATTTATAAAGAATGTACACAATGTAATTACAAACTACCAAACAATCCAATTAAAAAAATGGGCAGAGGACCTGAACAGATGCTTCTCCAAGGAGCGCGTACAGAGGGCACAGAGACATATGAAAGGATGCTCAGCATCACTAGCCAGCGGAGCGATACAAATTGAAACCACAATGAAACAGCACTTCACACTGGTCAGAATGGCCATCATAAACAAAGCAACAAACAACAAGGATTGGAGAAGTTGTGGAAAAAAGGGAACCCTGGTGCACTGTTGGTAGGAATGCAGACTGGTATAGCCACTGTGAAAAACAGGATGGAATTTCCTCAGAAAACCAAAAATGGAACTGCCTTTTGACCCAGTGATTCCACTTCTAGAAATATATCCTAGGAATCCTGAAACACTAACTGAAAATAATATATGCACCCGTATGTTCATTGCAGTATATTTACAATAGCCAGGATATGGAAGCAGTCCAAGAGTCCATCAGTAGATGAGTGGGAAAAAAAGCTGTGGTACATTTACACAATGGAATACTATGTGGCCATAAAAAAGAAAGAAATCTTACCTTTTATTACACCATGGATGGACCTGGAGAGCATTATGCTAAGTGAAATAAGCCAGGCAGAGAAAAACAAGTACCATGTGATCTTACTCATATATAGAATCTAATGAACAAAATAAACTGACAAAATAGAAACAGGGGCATGGACACATGGCATAGACTCACAGCTATTAGAGGGGAGGGGTTGGTGATTGGGTGAAGGGTCTTAAGCAAAGAAAAAAACTCACAGACAACAGCAAGGTGATCACCAGACAGAGAGGGGGTGGGGAAGGGGAAAGAGGGTAAAGTGGGGATCAATGGTGATGGAAGGAGACTTGACTTGGGGTGGGAAACACACAATACAGTGTACACGTGATGTGTTGTGGAATTGTACCCCTGAAACCTACATAATTCTATTAGCCAATGTTACCCAAATACATTCAATGAAAAATTTATAAATAAATATTGATTAAAAAATGAAGCACCTTATAATTCAGATGAATATTTATGAAGCTGCTAATCTCAAAATGGCCCCCAAAATAACTCTAGCAGAAACTAGTAACTTGCAAAATACATGAAAAGTTTATAAAAGTACTCTAGGTGGTACGAAGCCAGTAGTACATCTTTTCTTTCCCTTCTATGTAATTTGAAACACGAAGAGATTTGATTTTACCACAAAGTACTCTATTCCCTCTCTGCAATCAAAAAGGTCTTTGCAACAGAGTGCTCTTTTGAGATCACCCTTTTGCGGAAAGGTTATTTTGCACTACAGTACAAAGCCTAGTTACGTACTGTACCTCACTGTCATTCTGTTTGAACAATAGTTCGGCGACTTCCAATAACTCGGGTGTTGCACCAAGTGTTCCAGTGTTTAGCAGCCGTGCTTCATGTCAGCATGACTCTGGCGCTTTCATTTTAATGAGTAAGACCACAGATCTTCAATGTTACTTACTTCATACAGGGTTGTCAGGAATTGTGTTTGAGCAGATCAGTTCTGCTTTAGCTGTTCTTCTCAAGAGATTTTCTCACTGTTCTATGCCTGTAACTAGATGCACCTTCCTTGTAAGGATATTATCTAAATGCTAGACTGTAATTAGAGTCCTAGAGAAAATATGTGCTTTCTATGACCTAACAGAAATTCATTCACATTGACTTCTTTTTTTTAGAGGAAACAAATGGAGGGTAGAGGTGTTTGCATTTTACACACTGCATTTTGTTCAACCCATAAAGAGAATCTGAACATCCAACATGGGTCTTGAAATGTACAGGGTCTGGCAGAGTAAGGCCTGCTGGAGTGTGGTTGCTAGAGTAATAATAGGGGTATAATAATTTCTAGTTTTAAGTGAACATTTCCCCTAAAATATCCTATGGTGTGCTGGAGTGTGATATTGTTATGTTACAGAATTACATGCTTATGATTTTGTCATAAAAGACTTTGTAATAAAAAGGGGTGTTATTTGTGCAGGAACCTGTATAACAACTACACCTTTCAAAGGCTTGCCATATCCAAATAATCTGAAGGCAATCATAAAATTTGAGTTGCACAAAGGGAATATCACACCGAGGTGCACAGTAAGTTCAACTAAAGTATCCTCCTGAGTTCCTTAGAGATTTGTTTTATCACAGTAAATAATTGATGCCATAGCCACACATATTAAATATTAAATAAAAAGATATTTGTAAAACAGTTACAGAAGGAAAACATTGCTTTATTGAGTTGTAAAGCATATGATCGCCTAACCACTATGTTGTATATTTGAAACTAATACAAAATAATATGGAATGAAAATAAATTTTTACTTTTGATTAAACACAAAAGAAATAGTACAGCTCCCCAAGAAAGGCATCCTAGAATGCTATTCAAATTAAAATTTCAGCTCACAGTCTGAGGTTTTTTAGGGATATGCTGGATATTGGTCCTTATGTTCTAATAAATGATAAACTATATTACAAAAAATAATTTTGCATTCAGAATCTTGTGAAACTTTGTATCTTTTGACAAAACTCACCAAAGTTTCATTTAGCAAGATGAGTACTGTGGTAATTACAGTCAACAATACTATATTGTATATTTGAAGTTTACTAAGAAAGTAGATGTTACATTGTCTTTTCAACATACACACAAAAGAAAGCAGTAACCATATGGAGGTGATGGATATATTAATTAGCTTACTGTGGTTATCATTTCAATGTATATGTATCAAAACATCAAGTTGCACACCTTAAATATATATATATTGTTCATTTGGAAATTACACCTTACTAAAACTCCTATTTAAAACAAAACTTTTTGTGATTTGCTCTAACATTTATTGAGCCGTTTTTATGTGCCAGGCATGGAGCAAGGCTCTGGGTATAACAATAACTAAGAAAAGGACCTCAAGGAGCTTACAGTCTAATGGCAAACTACTGAGTGAAGTGAGGCCCAGAGTGGTAAAGCACTTATACACTGAGGGACAATTAACCAGGTGCTTGCAAATGGGGGTCTAGAGCTAGAGAGTGACCAGGGTATAACTAACACAGCTAATGTAAACTCCTCTGATTGAAGAACAAGGCTGCACACAAAAACCTAACAGAAAACCTACTGGCAAAAAGGTTAAGACAGTTTCTAATAGTCATCTTGAGTTAAGTCATGCCTTACAATCAATTAAGCCACTGCATGACTTGAGGATTAGGTCATGACACTGGTTTGCTCAGACACAATAACTGTAGGTAGCTTGCAATACAAGTCTAGCACTGGCAGTCAAACTGAATTTCTTCAATTAAAATCATTAACCATGTACAGCATATTTATAATACATCATAGAGAAGTTTGGGGAAAAAAACTCTCCTCTAACTTTCATCGCAGGATTGTGTAGAAATTAGAAAATTTATTACCTTCTATATATACCTTGTTTTGGCTGTGCAATGGTAAAAACTTTCACTTAGACATACTTAGGAAATAATGTCAACATTATACACATGTATACAAAGATATCACATTTAGATGCATGTATACACCCATTCAATATACAGCAGTCCATTGCAGCCACGAACCTGTGTAAGGCTATTTCTTCTGTTATAAGGACACAGTCCTTGAAGGAAGGTGCAGTCCCAAAGAACTGTCCAATTTCAGGCCTGTCGGTGTATTTTGCTAATACTCTTTGTGATAAAGTTAGTTCCGTCGGCAGGTTGTCTATTTCAGTAACAAAAAACAGTAAATAATTCTAAAGAGTTGTTTCTGAATGTGGAAACTGTAATACACAGTAACATACAGTAAACAGCGAACTACTGAAAAACACTACTGGCGTTAACGTTGCTACTGACTAAAAACGAAGAAACTTCAGAGAATCGAACTTGATACATAGAACATCCATACAGGATGTACCCAAAACAGCCCGTACACGAATTCTCAAACCCTACGAGTTGCTCGCTTCAGGCACTTCTTCACTTTGCCGTGGAGGACTTTCCTTTTTATCCAGCTGTTCAGGAGATTTGCTTGTAGATGCAGAGGCTGTTTCACCTCCAGACACATTATTATTTGAAAGCTCCTGTTTTGGTTCAAACAAATAGACCTCAATGGGCCCTGTGGTGCTCTGTATATGCATGGTGATGGAGTTTTCTCCAGGAGCTGGAATTTCCAGCATGGTTTGTGGTGGAGCTTTAATCGCAAAAGTCATCTGTTTACGGTATGCTTCAACGCTCTGAACATCCTGGTATGTCACATATGCTAGTCGTTCATTGTCCTTGTCATCTGTTAACGCAAACAACTGCTGAGCACAATCCTTAATTAACTCATCCAGAGCACGTTCCTTTGCTGATAACTCACTAATTTCCTGGTGCAGCTTCTTCTGCCTGGGCGATGGTTCAAAACTGCTAATATCAGGTCCTATCCATCGAATACGGCTCTTGGATACCTTTTCAACCATTTTGATTCCATGTAAGACACTGGTGATATCGTATAATCTTCGTTTTGGTATTCCCAGCATAGGCACAATCTTCTTTAAGTGCAGAACACCATCTGGACTATTTTTGGCGATATCCATAAGTTTCTGAGTAATGACAAACAGTGATGAATCAAAACGGGATTTCTTCCCCTTGGGAGGTTTTGCCACACTCACAACTTGTCCATTGTTACCCTGTGAATCCTTTTGTTCTTTTGGTGGCTGCAGGCCACCTGCGCAGGCACCCTCTGGGCACGAGCTGCGCATCGACTCCTCTGCTTTATCTGCAGCTAGGCTAGGCACCTTCTGGACAGGGCACGGCCCACTCGTGCTGCCCGCCTGGTCACCCATCGCCCTAGAAGCGCAGCCCTCACACCTCGGCCCTCACGACCCGCGAGTTCTCTCACCTCAACAGTCGGCCGGAAGCTGCCACCACACACCAGTCCAGAGTCAAGCACGAACAGGGCTCAAGAGCAGCTCACAGATGCGCCGAGCAATGCCGAGTCTCCGACGAACTGAGGATCACACCACCACCAACGGCCTCAGGAGGTATGACGCAGATAAGAAGAGAGCAGCTGGACTCATGAACCCTCAAGCCACCTTGCCCACCATCTTCCCGCATGCGCACTGAACCTCCTGCGCAGGCACTGAGCCTCCTGCGCGCGCAGTGCGTTGTCCACGTGCACACTGTGCCGGTCGCATGCGCACTGTGGAGGCACCATGCGTGCTGTGGCTACGGAGGCCGCACAGGTACTGCAACGCCCGTCTGAGTGTAGCACCTCCTGCGTGCACACAGCGCTGTTCGCATGCGCACTGAGCCTCCCACCAGTGCACCATGCCGCCCCTCACTGCGCATGCTGGCTGCCACCAGACCACCTCATCTATGAATCACCCCTTTTCAAAATATGAGCGGAAAGGAACAAGGTGTGTGAGTACCCTGTGATACGTAATAAATTAATGCCTCATAGGATAAGAATAATTCTTTGGGGTTTGTTTGTTTTTTTTTCATTAGGGATCCACTGCATCAACGAACAGAACCAATATCAAAAATCGTTACTAATGGTACTATTTAGTGATTAATTTTAAGGAAAAAGGTAAGGATGAAAAATGCTAAATATTATTTCAGCAGATATTTCCCAACAGTAAATATTATATACACACAAAATGAGTTAATATCCTGGAGTTTTGTTTTACTCTTTATTTTTTTTTATTAAAGGCATTTTTTCAAGTAAGTGATGAGGATACCTCAATATTAAGAACTATGTTGAATATAATGCTAGTCTATGATTACGGCATCTAAATTTAACTTTGCCTTTTAATTACAAATCTTATCGTTAATATGGGACACTTAAAGCATGTATAGAACATCTTCATTTTATACTCCCTTGCTGTTTAGTGGTATTTCAAATTGTTCTTCAACTAAATATGGTCAAACGTGATCAGCATCTAATCTTGTTTGAAAGCATGGAACAATGTGACATTCTTCAATGTCTCTCTTCTCAAATTCAAATTTTATCTATATGTGTACATATTATCCTTTATCCTCCCATCTTAGGCAAAACATCTGGTCTTCTCTCTAAAGCCAGAAATTCCTTTTTCTTCCCTCACCTCAGGTTTTTCCTGATTTATTTTCAGTCTCTCACTTGACATCAAATAGTTTCCCTTCATTACAAAAACAAACTCGAGATATCCCCATTCTCAAAACAAACAAGCAAATAGTTCCTAAATCCTGAAATCCCTTTCAAGGTGAAGTGCCTTTTTCAATTCCCTTTACCTAAAATTCCTAAAACAATAATGTATCTGTATTTCCAAAACCTCATTGCTCAAATCATTGTGTAAATACCTCCCATGCCACCCTAAGTGTACTATGTTGCTCAAAGGTCAGTAGCTGGATGAAACACAATAGCCGCTTCCTATTCTTCATCCTATTTCTCTTTCATATTTGCCTCATTTAACTTACTTGATTCCTTCCTGGCTGCTACAATTCTGTACCTTCTCTCAGCTCTCCTCTTCCTCCTGCTGACTACTCCTTCCCCATCTCGTGTACATACGCAATATGCTTTTCTGGTCCCATTTACTCCTCATGGGAAACTGTGATGTTTGCTGGGAATTTTCTTTCCCTTAGCTCTCTTCTCTGTCCAAAACAAAGATATAAACTGACAGTCTCTGTCACAAGTACAATTTACAGATATGATTTGTTTGGTCAGCATTCAAATTGAGCATGTGTTCTGTAGTTCAATATTATGTTATAAATGATTTGTTCTACACATCTATTTTTACAAGCCTGTCTCAAATACTTTAACATTTTCATTCTTGCATACTCTCTTGAATTCTAAGTCTACATTTTTAAATCAGTTTCTCATGACCATTTTTATATCCCTTTAGCATCTTAAACTCTATTTCTAGACATCAGCTTAGCCTCTTCCCTCTCAAACCCTTTTTTTAAATTTATTTAGGCCGATAGTACCAATATCTTGCTATTTTATATCTTTCCATTGATTTGGGCTCCACAGTTCAGTGTTATCTTTGATTCCCTTATTGCTACACAAAACCAACTGTTTTCAAGTCCTGTTGATTCTAGTTCCATAGTATATTTTGCATTGATCCCTCTTCCTCATTCCCAGCACAAGGTTAAGTTCTCACTGCTCCATCTGTTGATTCCTGTGGTAGCTTCCTTATCAATTAAAGAGTGTCATATGGAAAACATTGGAAGGAATATCAAGTTTAACCCAGCATAAATAATATTGGGCTGCCTAGAAAGCTACCTTTAATTATCTGAAAAGCTGTCATGGAGAAGAGTGATTAGAATTATCCTGAGTGGTGTTCAAGAAAGCCAGGACCACAGTCCAGGACCACAGTTGGCACAACATGTATGGAAAGGTTTCGGGGTTAGTATAAAGAAACTTATTTTCTCATATTTATTTAAGAAAGTAAACTCATGCACTGCTCCAGGTATTTGAGCCCAGGCTGGAAGACACCAAGTCAGAGATGTTATAGAGAGGACCCACTTTCCAACGAACTCTCCTGTGGGTTTGGGAGTTTCTTCAGTCATGGCAACCCCCAGAGTAGTTTATAGCTAGTTTTGAGTCTTTAGTTTCCTGTTCAGCCAGTGCCGCCTTGCTCATGTGTTCGGCAGCCTGGCCATGCATCTTCCCTGCTCTGCTCCCTGTCTCCCATTTCTGTGCCTCCTAACTGTCTGGGTGAATGTTTCTTTAACTCCTTGGTTGTCAGAATTCCATGCAGTTTGATTTTCTGGCACTTCTGGTTGTTTACTGTTTTTAGATTGGTTGTTATCCTTCTTGATGTTGTGTAAGGAAGCCAAGTGTTTCTACCTATGCCTCCATCTTGGCCGGAACTCCTCTAGAACTATGCTAATAATATTGGTGTTACTAGCTAGGGCAGGATTTAAAAAGTTGATTTCATTATCGGGAGTTTTTGAAAAGTGATTTAACAATAGCTAAAATGGTTGCTTTACCTTAATACTTACTTATTGCTATGCCCTGCTCCTTATGAGTCTTAAGTTTAAAACTGTGAGTATAAATAGGATAAAATTCATATCATCAGCATGTTGTGCATTTCAAGACTAATTGTCATGGCACAGCCATCTGCTCCTGTAATTAAGCACAACAGTCCAGCAGTTGTCCAGCTGTTGCCATTATGCAGTGCATTCAAGAGTCCAATAGACTGATATTGAAATGGGAACAACAGTGGAGACAGCTGTAGGTACAATCCAATAGGGAGTAGGAAAGACAGTCATACTAGTAGTTCCCAACTCCTCAGGTATCAATATAAAATGTGTCCTTTGCCTACGTGCTGAATTAGCCTATGCTGCACGTTTATATTACAATGTTTCTTATTTTCTTCATCAATTTTTTTCATATATTCATAATCACATCCAGTGGACTTTTCTATTTTCCTGAACTGGCTACCATGAATACGTGGAGCTGAGAGTGGACAAAGTGAACCTGTCCATACTCTTATTTCTCTACATTTTCCAGGAAGATCTGTGGGCCCACAGCAGTGTCTTATTTTTATGTCACATGCCTGTGGTTGTAGGAAGCAGACTTCTGCTACTGGCTCACCAATAACTGGTTTTGGGGAAACAGCCCACTGGAATGGCCTAGACTGCCACCATACCTTTGTTACCATATCTACCAATATCAACAGTGCTTTTACTATGCACCAGCTAAGATTAAACACAAGCCTGCTCAGCACTGAATGTGAAATGAATTGAAGGTGATGCACAAAAACCCTTGAAGAACTGAAACTATTTTTTTTACTTTTTTAAAGATTTTATTTATTTATTTTTGGAGAGGGAAGGGGGAGAGAGAGAGAGAGAGAGAGAGAGAGAGAGAGAGAGAGAGAGAGATCAATGTGTGGTTGCTGGTGGCGGTGGCCTGCAACCCAGTCATGTGCCCTGACTGGGAATCGAACCTGCGATACCTGGTTCGCAGCCCGCGCTCAATCCACTGAGCTACACCAGCCAGGGCCGAGAACTGAAACTATTTCTTCCCAGGGTCTAGTACAGAGTCTTTCACATAATAGACATTCCGCAAATGTTCACTTAATAAATGTACACAAATTAGCTGCAAGCGCAATGGCACAGACACACACTAAGTGCAGCTGGGGTTCAGATGTGATGGAGAACACAAGGGGAAGAAGTACCAAGGGCAGACTTCACTGAGGTTGTGAGTGGGGCCTTGGAGGCCCTGTAAAGTTTAATACAAAAAGGGAGAAGGGGACTTCAAGGTGAGGGAGAACATTGGCACTTCAAAGCTCTAAGTATATTCAAGGGACACTGAGTAGTAAGCCAGTTTAATTAGAGTGGCAGTCTCAGGTATCGAATTTGTAAGAAAAAGGCTGAAAAAGGAGAGGAATAAATTTCGGAGATCTCTAAATGTTAGCCAAGCAGTACATTTATCTTACAGAAGGAGATGTTACAGTTTTTTGAGCAGATGAGAGCCATGATCCAAGCAATATACAGTACAGATTGTTACTAGTGAAAGATTTGTGGCCGGGAGGACTGTGAGGAACCCCATGGAATGATTTGGAATGTCAGAAGTGGAAATAACACCAGTTATGTGCAGTAAGATACTTCATAAAGAAGGTACTAGCAAGGACTTGGTAATCGGTGCTCACAAAAAAGGCCACAGGGAAGAGAAAATTTGGAGCAATGTGTAATCATCCAAGACAGTGGAAGAAAGCATTAAAAGAGAAATATAGAAAACTTGGGTACTGAATTTAGGGATAATGTCCACATTCGGGGGAAAATAGGAGATACAGCAACAAAGAAGCCAAATAAAGTAAGAAAAGAATGTAGTGGCTTACAGAGGCTATGACAATTATGATAATAATAATAAATACAGATACAACTTATTGGAACATAACAATGCGCCAGACACTGCAATTAGTACTTTACACACTTAAATGTTTTAATTATCTCCATTTTATGAGATACTATTTCTGTTATTTTCAAAAACAGTAATGACACTTAGGGAGAAGTAACAGCTAATATGCAGCAAAACTAGGTTTTTACTCTACCTCTCTTTAATTCTGTTTGTTCATAAAATGTTTTTTGAGATGAAAAAACATATGCATGTAGAAAGGCATAAAGAAAGACTTTTGTTAACAACAATTTGAAGGAAGTGATAGGGAAATAGCATCATAAATGAATGAGATAATATCAACCTTAGAAATAAGATGTATGCTCATTCCCTTAAATCAGGAAGAAAGGATGTAATAAAAAGACAAAGATGATGACATAAAGATGACCAGGAACAAGCCAGATGTCCTTGATCTTCATCCCACCTATCACATCATATCTGCCAAATGTAGAGGGAAAATTTCAGGGTCTCAGAAAAGGGAAGTCTAGAATACAACCTGTAAAGCCTATTCTAAGTCCTTGGCAACAAAGATGTTTTTAGCTCCATTACATTACTCTTTATTCAGTAACATTCGGTGCTCTGGGAGCATTCAGACAGGTGCATAGTAGGGATGATTCAGGCTAAGGAACTGGCAGGGAAGACAATGAAATATTCTGGGGTCAAAAATTGCAGGTGACAGGTGGCAAACACAAGGCCCACAGGCCGAATCAGGGTGTCCACCTTGTTTTATCCAGCTCAGCACCTGGTTTCTGCCTGGCAGCAGCACTGAGCTCTCACTTAACTGTTAAGGAGTAGTTACATTTATACAGCCCTAAAATTACATTCGGCCCTTTGAAGGCAACCATAAGGCTGATGTGGCCCCCAGTGAAAATGAGTTTGACACCCCTGTTCTAAGGCTGTTAAATTGTCAGAAATGCACTTCAAAGTGGGTAAAAGATAATAGGATTTTTTTTTTCTGACTGAGACACTTCAGTTGTTTCTGTGTCCTTCCATAAACAATTTAATAAAGAAGATGTGGTACGTGCATACATACAATGGACCACTACTCAGCCATAAGAAAAGATGAAATACTGCCTTTTGTGACAACATGGATGGATCTTGAGAATATTGTACAGGATATTTCAGTCATACTGATGTAAATAATCACACAAATTGTCATAGGACTTATTAGTTAGGCACTATAAAATTTGGGAGTTAAATTAAAGGAGGTATGTATTTGTAACAAACAGAAAACTCTGAGTCAGAAGAGATACGTTACCTGGGCCTTAAAGAAAGGAGTATTGAATTTTTTCCTGCTATCATTTTTAATTAATAAGCTGAAAGTAAATTAATAAATTGTTTCACTGTGTCTCTCAAGATTACCCCCATAGTATACACTGAAATAATATAGTTGTAATATTCACTAAGATCTGTGAAAAATGAGATTTTTTTTTTTTGCTAATTATCATTCTGGCTGTATTCTCATGTCCTCAAAGATAAAGATCATCTGTAATTTATATTTGCATCCTCCCTGTACCCAAACTGGCTCATAGTAATCACTTGTGTGTTTGCTACATTAGGTTTCCCTTACTTGTCCGGATTACTTTTGCCAATCCAAGCTCAAGACTTGATGATAAATGCTACTAAATTGAGTCATTCCTTATATTCTTTCTTATGTCATTAATTGTCTGCCTCACAGTCCACATTGTTTATTTTCCTTATTTTAGTTCAATGCCAAAGGTATAGCCAAAATAATTGAATCATTTCCAACCCTATACTTTTTGTTCAATAATCTTTACATTTCACTGTATGGTACTACGCAAACATCAGGAATATAAAGACCTGGCACTACATATATTCACAGGACCAGATCATAACCTCTTTTGAAGGTCCTCTTTTGAAGAAGATGATAAACTCTCACTTGTGATTTATTCTATCTTGAACTATGCTGTGTGCTCTCTATCCACTATTTTTCAACTCTCAATGTAATCAAAACTTTAAATTCCATCATCTGGGAAATTTCAGAATGTTGGGTTTTGGGAACTGTAAAGAATATAAATCATCCTCACTACCATTACCACAGACTCATGAAATCCTAGCATCAAAGTGCACTACCAGAAGTTAGCTAGGTTTCTAGGCAACTCTGCCTTCTAGTTTTTCACAATTTACAGAACCAATCGACACCTACCCCAGTGTTTCATGACAGACGTCTAGGCATCCTGGGACTTGAGCTACTCAAAAGTCACTAACAGTTAGTGAAGAGTTATTTGCTACAGCAAAACTTGCTCATAGAGAGAGTTATCAATATCCACAGTAAAAGTAGGTCAAAATCACATGCCCTCTTAGTGAGTTACATGCTGATGCTTTCCTGTACCATTGTTGCAAGAGAGATTGCTAGTTTGTGCTACACGGATTACATGTCCGTAGTCCTTGTCATCGAACCCTGAGTGGCACAAAATTTCTTCTATAACATACACACACAGTCACACATATGCAACTCTTAATAGTCCTTAACACTCTAGTATAAATGAATATATATTATCTGCTGTGGTGGTAAAAAAATCCACATCAAAAACCATTCTGTGCTTAGAGAATTAAGCCATCCCTTGGATTGTTTCCACGGAGTATAAAAATATAGCTTCGTGTGGCCATATTAGTAAATTGATAAAGCATAATATTTTGCTATAACAGATTTATCTGATTTGTCTGGAGGGAAGAAGTTGAACTTCACCAGCATGTGAAGAGTATGCCATGCGTTGGGTGGCCAGTACAGTACAGAAACAGTGAGAAGGGCCCAGATGTCTAACTGAATTTGGTTTAATAGTAGCCAGTTACTATATAAGAGACTTGGGGTCTAATTACCTGCATCCTTCATCTGTATGTAAAATTTAAAAAAAAACACTTATCTATAATGGATACTGAGTGTACTGTTTGTGGCACATAATAGGCACTAAATAAAGAAAAGTTGCTATTCATTTTATGCCCATCATCATCATCATCCAGTAGACAGAAAAACAGTGATGATAAACTTTATGTTTTATTTTTTCTGTATGTGATAATTTCCCTTTTCTAGTTCCTGTCTTTCTCACTATTTCTAGTTCTGAGTCTGTTACTAATAGAGCCATTGACTACTCATGAGAAAGGTTACTATCAAAAGCCCTTAATACAGTTGAAAGAAAAACAGTAAAACATAAAATTTTATAACCTAAGATACTGAGTTATAAACTCATGTGATTTAAATGGAAACAGACAAAACAAAACTCCCTAAGCTGATAAAGGGGTGGAGGGGCTGTGCCTTTGCTTTAATTGGGGAAATGAGACAATTGAAAACCTTACAGTAAGTTTGACTTTTATATGTTCAACTGGATGCTTTTAGAATAAAAAAATATTTTTCTATTTGTTTCAATGTATGACCCAAATAAATGCTAATGACATTGATCACAGTGAAGGAAATAGGAAAAGAGAGCATCAAACTGCATATTTATATACCCAAGGAAAATGAGAGCTTGATTATGAGAATGCGGGGAAAGTGATATCATTTTAGACTTTACAGTTCTCCTTGATTCAATTTTGGATGAGTCACTGTATTTTATCTTTGACAGATAATAACCCAATCACATCTATTTTATTATCCTGAGAGGCCTGTGGATTTGGGACATTAAAAATAGACAAAGTATAAAAAGACAATGGTAAGTAGATTCAAACCCCCTAATGGTTTAGCTTATCATCTTTTCTTTCCTGTCTGAGACACAGAGATACAACTGTGTACATTATCGAAATATTAAATCAAAAATTAAAACATCAGGGAGCCTGAATGTCTGCTTCCAGTGACACAACACTTAGTCAATATCATTTGGTTTTGCTTAGGGAGCCTATGCTTCCCCACAATTTGTAACCATCTCTGTTAAATTACATCTCGAGGAGAATAGACCATATGAAGGGAAGGCTTGGTAAAGTTAGCTGCGCATCTTGGCACCTCTGACTCAAGATCTCTGCAGTCTGAAAGGCAATCAAACCTGTACTACACATCCCTGTTTTTCATCATCACCTCTCCACCTCCACCTCTACATACAATGAACACTTCACTGTGCTTTTTAAAGGGAACACAGGTGTTATGATGGAGATAAACAGTTTCCATGCACATTGAAAATAACACGTAAACTCAACAAGTTTCAATGATTTTTAAAATAGGACTCATAATTTCAACTGGGAGAGAAATAAAAACAATTCAGTAGTGCCAAAGTGGGAGTTGAATTAGAACTTCGAAGCCTACAGGTGCTCAAACAACATTAAGAAATATTAAAACAAAAAGTTCAGTCTTCATCTGAATTTTTATTATTAGTGGAGTGGTCAACTAATCCCCAAGTAGTAAGAGGCACTGCTGAGCATTTGAGGATGGGTGGACTTTCTCCTCTATGTGTTTACAGTTTACAGAGTTTTCATTAAATGGAGTGAGACTACTACTATCATGATTTTGCCCCCAAAATAAATAGTTCTCTCGTGACAAAGGATCAGCCTCATCACAAGAGGGAACCTTAAGTTTCCCTGACTTTCACTACTCTTTAGTGAAGCACTTGAATTCGCGTTCAGTCATTATAATTTGAGATGAAGAAGTAGAACCTTTTTCCCCCTTACTTCAGGAACTCAATTCTACTGCAGCTGAACAAGTTCTGTTCTGGTGTTTTCCTCCCTTCCTCCCTCCATCTTATCCTTCCTTCCTTCCCTCCCTCAGTATCATACCAATAAATACACAATTAAACTTGTCTGTGTGTGCCATGAGATGAAAAAGGTTGAAAATCGCTGCCATAGTCTATATTCTCATTATCTTTCACTTTATGGCTCCCAAGATAGAGAAACACTGGGACTCTTGAAGTGAGAACAATAATGAGAAAATTGTAGTTTGAGGAGTATTTTTCATTTCCAGCTGATTGAGAAGTGGTGGGGCTGAGTGATTAGCCTGCCAGACACATTACTTTGCCAGTCTAAACACGACCGAGATCATATGTCTGAAAACATTTTAGTTTCAAAATTGCTATTATTTTTATTCTTTCGATGTAAGCTAATGATATTATTTTGTTAGCTTACATACCAGCATAATGCATTGTCTGTTTTACCCTTGTTGCTTAAAAGTGCCTAATGTATATTTTCTGCCGCTATCAAAAGTTTTCGTGCAGTAAGCTGTAATTCGAGGGCAGAGTGGATGTATAGAGAAACACGGTGATTAAGGTTGCAGTAATTATTTTCTTCCTTTTTTAGTAGGAAGAAACTCATGATGAGCTATTTGCTGTCTACACATACATGATTGGGAAACCCATGTTGGCCTATGAACAAATTAATATGCATAATGCAACTATCAAAAGTCATTTGAATACACTTAGGGACATGATATGCTTTGTGTTCTTTGGAATTTTTAACACTTCAAACAAAATGAAAATGTTATAATCTAAACACTCAAGTCAGGCAGAACTAGAGAATGAAAGTGTAAATTTTCAAAGCAAGTGATACTTCTACTATCTCTAAAATTTTGCTGTAGCAGGTTTAAAAACCTTAGTTTTCTTTGTTAAGCTGCCAGTTCCTTGAGGATGAGGCCTGCATGATACTCATCTTCAAGCCTAGAAGCTCTTGGTAGTAAATTACTTAGCAAAATGTAACTGCACACCCCATCCAGATCTGGTCAAGGATGACTAGCACGTTATTGCTCCTTCGTTCCACACAAACCATCGATGGGAGCCAACCTGCTCACTTTCTTTTTGAGTGCTCTCTCTGAATTACAAGTTTCTAAGAATGAGAAAACAATTACATATTTTATTTCAAATATTACTTTTTGATAGCTGAACCAAGTGTGAAGAAAATAACTGCAATTATTTCTTTTTAAGTCCTTCTGGGAAGCGGTCTTGGGCAAAAGATTTTTCTATGATATTTGATACAACTGACTACTCGTTTTTGTCTTATGTTGCTAGGCTTCCTTAATAACAGAATCCCTTTGTTCTTTTCTTCTACTTTACCATTTGGGGAGTGGCTTTTGTCCTGGTCTCCTTGCCATTTTTTCCCATATAATGCAAGTGTTCTTTAGGGGTTTATTTTCAATCTTTTTCTCACTCAATGCCATTTCCCTGGATAAATTCATTCACTGTTAGTGCTTCAATTACCATCAACACACTAACAGCTCAAGATCTTAATTCTCCCTTCTCCCAGATCTTGCTCCTGAGGTTAAGATGTATAAAACCAACTTCAATTGCACATTTTCTCTTGGCTGTTCCACAGGCTTCTCAAGGTACAAATGCCCAAAATTTATTTCATCAGAACAAACTACTTCCCTAGACCTATGTTTTCTTGTCTCTCATGTTCTGATTAATGTTACCTTTGTGTCAGATCAGAAATTTGAGAATCAATTCAAAAATCGTTACCTTAACCTCCATATATCCAGCTGAGTCGACATACCTCCCATTATTTGTGGCATCTCTTCTTTGTAGCCCCCACCTCAGGTCAGACCCTCGTATTCTTTTTCTAGATGATTTTGCACGATTTCAATCCAGTCTTCATTTGTCCATCAGAACAATCTACACACAGTGTCCATCTGAAAATGTCAGTTTCTAGCTGAAATCCTCCAATGAAAAACAAGACCAAAAAAAAAAAATCCTTCTACAAGTCCTTCAATGAAGCTTCTCCTGATTTCACCCTGCCCTTAGAATATTCACTATCTTTTTTTACCCTTTTAAAAATGTATTATTGATCTCTTTCCTCCACTGGCCTGTAATACATTTATGTTTAGATACCCTGACTACTTCAGTTCTGCATCTCCCCTAAAACAATACTTGTAGTAGTTACCCAGTAACAGCTAGATAAAAATGTAAATTAAACAAAAAAAGAAAGAAGTAATATTTAAAAAAATAAACTAAAAGCAATGGATGCCGGCATGTGTATCCCCTAAGTAAATTAAAATGTCTGCTCATGTCTTAAAGATTCACCAGATGGAATTAAAAAAAAAAGGGGGGGTTTGGTATTTTGAGAGATAACTTAAAATGCATTATCTTGTGAAATTCGTAGATGATGGACACTGTTAATGGCTATAGCTGATGTGAAAACGAGCACACTGTTGATTTCTGATCCTGGAGTTGTTGCCGAATCCATTTAATACCTTATATTTTTATATAGTTTTCTTTATTTTCAATTGCAGTTGACATACAATATTATATTAGTTTCAGGTGTACGACCCAGTGATTAGACATTTAGTAGCTTAGGAAATGATCACCCGATAAGTCTCGTGCCCACCTGGCACCATGCAGAGTTGCCCCAGCACTGCTGGCTGTGCTCTCTGTGGGACACTCCACATCCTCCTGGCTGCTTTTATCCCTGGAAGCTTATAATCTTGATTCTTTCTCCTTTCTCACTCATCTCCTCAACCCCCTTGCTGTCTGCAACCAACAAACTTTTCTCTGTATCTATGAGCTTGTCTCTGTTTTGTTTTTTAGATTCTACATATAAGGCACAGGTGGCAAACACAATGCCCGCGGGCTGAATCGGCCCTCCACCTTGTTTTATCCGGCCCAGCACTTTTCCTATCTGGCAGCAGCGCTGAGCTCTCACTTAACAGTTAAGGAGTACAGTAGTTACATGTATACAGTCCTAAAATTACATTCGGCCCTTTAAAGGCAACGGTGGGGCTGATGTGGCCCCTGGTGAAAATGAGTCTGACACACCTGAATTATAAGTGAAATCAGATGGTATTTGTCTTTCTTTGTCTGACCTGTTTCATCCAGCACACTACCTCCTAGGTTCATCTATGTTATTGTAAATGGCAAGATTTCATTCTTCCTGATGGCTGATTTCATTCTTCTTTATACCACATCTTCTCTATCTATCGAGGGACACTCAGCTTCTTTCCATATCTTGGCTATTGTAAATAATGCTTCAGTGAACACAGGGCTGCATATGTCTTTCTGAATTAGTGTTTTGCGTTTCTTTGGATAAATATCCAGAAGTAGAATTTCTGAGTCATATAACAGTTCTGTTTTTAATTATTTGAGGAATCTCCATACTGTTTTCTATAGTGGCTTCATCAATGTACAAGCCTACCAAAACTGCATCTTTACATCCTCACCAACACTTGTTTGTGGATTTATTGATGACAGCCATTCTGACAGGTGTGAGGTGATATCTCACTGTGGTTTTACTTGGCGTATTCCTGAGTAGTTACGTTGAGCATGTTTTCATATATATATAACATTCTGTGAGAAAATTAAGTGTAAATAAACTAAAATGAACTAAGTAAGCCAGTTATTTTGCATTCAGTAAGTTATATGAAATTGCCTACTTTCTACTTTTTATTCCTCCAAATTTTATGGTGATTATACGGCACGTGAGGAAACACATTGTATATATAAGGAGTATGAATTAAGTGAGAACGGTTTTAGAAAATGACATCAGAACATACAAAGTTAAACTCTTTGTACCAACTTTATCAGATGTTCCCAATTAAATTATGAAGCTAATGCTCTTCTAAAGTATAAATTCTACTTTTATTTCAATTTTGACCTAAGACCAAAGATGCATTTGGCTAAAAATGGTACTACTCTCAACTCAGTTCCTTTGCTTTGAGAAAATACTTCACAGATACTGTTTCTTACATATTGAAGGTGTGACCCTCTACCAGTGAATATATCATGACTTGCTGAAGACTGAGACAATGGTTAGCATTTCCTAGCAATAGAGTATTTTTAAGTTAAGATATGTACATTGCTACTTTAGACATGATGCTATTTCACAGATTAACTAGGCTATAGTACAGTGTTAACATAGCTTTTATATGCACTGAGATATCAAAAACTAATGTAGGTGTGGCTTTACTGCGGTGGTCTAAAACTGAACCTGCAGTTTTGCTGAGGTATGCTTGTAATTATAAATTATTCTCATTTATTAGCTTATAATAATCAGTAGTATTCCCACTAATCTATTTTAAACATAAACTATAACTTGCTCTCACATTACCACAAATGAAATGTTATAAACGGCCCCTATAATTCCAAGGTGTTTTTTGATAGCTCTCTAAAGGAACGTGGGTTTACCCAATGTGTTGCCACTTAAAGATTTTATTAAACTAGGATACTTTGAAGGCTGTTAGGTCTAATTATATGTTGGGGTGTCATTCATCCCCAAATTATAATTATCGGAACAATGTCAACATGTTCTAGAATGTTTTTACAAGAAGTCATTTTTATTTCCTGTATTCATATGCTATTTTGCAAAATGTCTGACTTTTGGAGCATGTATGCATGTAATGGGAACTCCATGAAGGTGTTTTTTTTTTCTTTAAGCCTAAACTTTAGTAGACACCAAACAATGCTTGGGGAGAGTGGAAAGACGGGAAGCAGGAAAAAACTGGAAGATGGAATTTGTTTTCTGAAGTGCCAAGAAAAGTGTGCAGTCCAAACTTGAATGTATATGGTTTGGAATTCTGTAGTAAATTCAGGAATACAGACAGGAACTTTGGAGTTACAGGCATAAAAGTGTAAAAATACGAGCATCTGCAGTTATGCAGGGAAAGCTGGTGGAGTTGAAGGAGCAGGAGGAGAGAATGGGTCGCTCAATTTCGTCAATATTTCAAGGGTGTCCACGCAGAAAAGCCTGAGAGGAGAGTATATCCACAACAATAGCAGAAAACCAGGAGGAAAGCGTATCATAGCAGCTGAGCAAAGACAGTCCCAGGAAGGGCACAGTTGTCCGACAGCCTCATACATCAAAGAGACACGAAGCGAGAGAAGGAAAGCCTATTGGCAAATCAAGGAAGACGTGTTGAAAGGAATGGGAGCATCTGCTGGGAATCCATATGGCTGGCTGTTGGGCCCAGTGGGCAGCAGAGGCAGTCAAGGTAGACTGCTATTGCAATGACCCTTAACTCTAAAGAAAACAGTTTGATGACTACAGAGATTTCTGTTGTTGATAAAGAAGGTTATCTGATATACAATTTCCTTAGAGAAACACAAGGAGCAGATGGGAGATACTAGCCATGTGGTGGAGAGAGACCCTCTTCCATTTGAATGATAAGGTGAGAAAGAAAAATACACGAATATGAAGAACCTTAGTAAGAAGGAAGGAACAGAATGATAGGAATTCTTGCCTCATGCCCTCAATTTCCTCAATGCAGTGAGAGGCTGTCTTCTGCTGAGACTGAAAGAGAAGGTAGAATTTTAGATTTGAGAGGAAAAAGCATGTCTGGAATAGACAATGAGGAGCGGTGTGTAAGAATGTGAGGTCTTATCTATCTGATGACTAAGAACTGCTGGAAAGAACTGCATATCCATCTGAACTTGGAAATGATAAATTTATTGTAACGTCCATATAAATAGTGTATGACTGCATGACACTCCTTCAAGATACAAATCAAATGGTTCCCCACACTATAAAAATTCCTCCAACACAAACAAGTAGAATTTCCAAGTCCTCTTATGGCACTGCTAACCCTAAAATATATCTCAATAATTGCACTTATATATTATGTATAGGTTACTTGTGTTCCATGCTGTTCCTCAACTGGATAGTGAGCTCCTTCAGTGGCTGTAGTTTGGATTCCAGTATATATCAACAAATGGCTGTTGAATAAATAAACAAGTAATTATTTATCCTTCTGGGGCATAGCATATGCAAATATGTGTTTACAGTATAATCATTTACACTTTTCCCAAAATCCCTTCCCTGCAATTGTTCCAGCCCAGGTACTCTGACTACAAGTCCGTCTCTGTCAAAATGTGTCTAGGATGACCCACACAGTAGATGAGCTAATGCGAGATGTTTACTTTCTGATTTTAGAAGCCCAGAAAAGAACTATACAGTATAAACAAGAGATTATAGTACAAAGGTAGCTTTCTCTATCATCTGAAAATTAATGCTTTTCACATTTATCTCACATTGCTATTAAACATACTACCAGCCAATCAATCAATGTCCATAACTAAACACAAGGAATGATTAACTGAAAAGGTGGCTCGTACTTGAAATTTTTAAAAAATTTCCTTGTTATTTTTGTCAAGCAATCCTATGTGCAGACTTCTTGCAGCCTCGGGAATATGGAGCAAGTGTGATTTCATTTATCAGCAAGAGTGCTAGCTGCTTGTGGAAAATGGGGCATGTTTTAATGATGTGTGTATAATAAAGTTTTATCATGGAAAGCATTTTAACCCAAATTAGGTCATTTATTCTTTTAATAGCAGTTTAAATCTATGCTTTCACATTATGCAGATGATATTCCCTCTTCCCTCACAATCACTTGGCAGTCTTTTTTTAGCATATGTGACTGATACAGGGTGGATCAGTTTTCAAGCACGGGTTAACTGGCTTTTCTGTAAAAATCCAGGTGATGCTCCTCTACCTTCCAGTACCCCAGTCCCCTCTGACAGCTGTCAGCCTGTTCTCTGTGTCTGTGAGTCTATTTCCACTTTGTTCACTAGATTCCACATATGAGTGATATCATGTGGTACTTGTCTTTCTCTGACTGGCTTATTTAATTTAGCATAATGTTCTCAAGGTACATCCATGCTGTTGCAAAGGGTAAAAGTTCCTTCCTTTTTATGACCATGCAGTATTCCACTTTATAAATGTCCCACAGTTTTTATATCCACTCGGGCATTTGGGCTGCTTCCAAATCTTGGCTTTTGTAAATAACACTGCAGTGTAAATAGGGATGAATATATTCTTTTTTATTGTTATTTTAGTACAGATGTCCCCAATTTCCCTCCTCTGCTCAGCCCACCCCCCACAGTCAATCCCACACTGCTGCCTATGGCCATGGGTCATTCATACATGTTCTTTGTCTAATCCCTTCCCCTCTTTTCCCTACTGTTCCCCTCCCCACTCCCCTCAGGTTAGTGTCAGATTGTTCTTTATTTCAGTGTCTCTGGTTCTATTTTGCTTGCATATTTGTTTTGTTGATTAGGTTCCACTTAAAGGTGAGATCATATGGTATTTGTCCCTCGCTGCCTGGCTTATTTCCCTTAGCATAATGCTCTCCAGTTCCATCTATGCTGTCAGGAAGGGTAGGAGCCCCTTCTTTCTTGCTGCTGTGTGGTATTCCATTATGTAAATGTAGCACAGTTGTTTTTATCCACTCGTTGACTGATGGGCACTTAGGCTGTTTCCTGCACTTGGCTATTGTAAATAACACTGCCATGAACATTGGGGTGCATAGGTTCCTTTGAGTTCGTGTTTCAGAATCCTTCAGGTATAATCCCAGCAGTGGCATTGCCGGGTCAAAAGGCAGTTCCATTTTCAGTTTTCTGAGGAAATTCCATACTGTTTTGCACAGTGGCTGCCCCAGTCTGCATTCCCACCTACAGTGTACTAGGGTTCCCTTTTCTCCACAACCTCTCCAACACTTGTTGTTTGTTGCTGTGTTTGTGATGGCCATTCTGACTGGTGTGAAGTGGTATGTCATTGTGGTTTTAACTGGCATCTCTCTGCTGGCTAGTGATGCTAAGCATCTTTTCATATGTCTCTGGGTCCTCTGTATGTCCTCTTTGGAGAAGTGTCTGTTCAAGTCTGTGAATTTCTTAATAGGGTTTTAAAAAAATTTTTTTGATGTTGAGTTTCATAAGTTCCTTATAAGAAGGATAAAAGGTGATGGAAGGAGACATTACTCGGGGTAGTAAACACACAATATACTATACAGATAATGTATTATAGAAGTATACATCTGAAATGCATATAATTTTATTAACCAATGTCACCTCAATAAATTCAGTTACAAATCCAGGTGATGATAAAATAATTGTTTAAAAAAATCACACTGACATTTTCCATGTTTCCAGTGATACTTCTCACTGTACCCTAAGGCATTGTATAGTGGCCTAGTGATTACAGTGTACCTTTTTGTTCAAATTAATTGTTTACAGCACTGTACTTACCTGCCCTTCATTTGATGATACGATGCTAAATAAATACTTCACATAAATTCTATACTGGAAGTTGTAAGAATCAAAGTTCCTGATCTGTATCAGATCTCATGCACTTCTAGGATTTTTTAGGACATCCCCCATGCTGTCTCCCCACCCCCACACTTTCCTGGAAGTTCCATTTCAAATATGAATAAGCCCCAATTATCAAACTTATAAGAGAGCATATTCATGGGGCTGGATTACATGACAGGAAAGGAAGAGCTTGTATACTTTGCCATTTAGCTTCCTGTAATAGTGTACAAAGAGCATTGAAATGCTATTTATATTCTGGGTTTCAAATATACTTTTGTTTATGAGCTTATCTTTCCCTCTGAAAACTTTCCAGTTCTACAATGGAAAATGCAAATCATATGTTTAATAATATGCACCATGTGGATTTCAGGTTAGGAGGGAAAAAAGGTAGCTTCAGTCAGAAAGAAAGGAGGAATGGCACAAATATTTCTTCTAAAGCTGTTACATGTATTTACCTGTGAGAGAGATGTTCAACTTCACTGGCCAGCAGAGAGATGCAGGTTAAAACCACAGTGAGATACCACCTCACACCGGTCAGAATGGCTATTAGCAAAATGAAACAGCAAGTGGCAATGAGGACGGACGTGGAGAAAAAGAGCCGTCATGCACTGTGGGTGGGAATGCAGATTCATGTCTCCACTCTGAAAAATAGTATGGCAGTCACTCAGAAATGTTAAAATAGTACTACTGTGTGATCCAGAAACTCTGAGTATTTATGCAAAGAAAGTGAGAACATTTTTTAAAAAGATATATGCACCTGTATGTTCACTGCATTGGTATTCACAATAGTCAAGATATGAAAGCAACCTAAGTGTCCATTGATAGGTGAATGAATAAAGAAGAGATCACACACACACACACACACACACACACACACACACACACACAATGGAACACTGTGTAGCCGTAAAGAGTATGGAATCCTGCCATTTGGGACAGCACAGATGGACCTGGAGGGTATTAGCTAAATGAAATAAATCACACAGAGAAAGACAAATACCACATGATTTCACTCGCATGTGGAATCTGAAACATAAGACAAAGAACCAAAATACAACCATACCAATCTCATAAAGAGAACAGAGTACTGGCCACTAGAGGGGAGGGATTTCGGGCATGGGGAAAAGGGATCGAGAGGCACAAACTTGCAGCTAGAAAATCAATGAGACATGGGCATGTAACATACTATAGTCACTAATGTTATATTGCAAGTTTGAAAGTTGCTGAGAAAGTACATCTTAGCAGTTCTCACCATGAGGAAAAACATATAACTTTGCATGAGAATAGCATAAGTACATTTATTGTATTTTTTAAGGTATACATAAGTTCAGTCATCCTGTTTTACACCTAAAAATAATAGTGTTATATGTCAATTATACTTCATAAAAAAAGAAATTGTGTACAACCCTAATATCCCATTGATATAAGGGAAGTGGGAAAATGGGCCCAATTACAAATTTTGCAGGAGAAAGGGAGACATGAAGATGCTCACTTATATTTTAATTCAGCCTCCACATTTGGTGAGAAGGGAGGTGTATTCAACTGCAAGATTAATTTAGTAAAATCAAAACCCTCCAGTTTGTCCCACCTCAGGAGCCCAAAATGCATCGATATCACCAGGCATCAACGACCCTGGTCTTTAGGGCCAGAGTATCCAAATGCACTGGAAGCAAGCGAGGTGATCCCAGACACAGTGCAAAGAGAATAAGCTAAATAAGCACATGGACTAAGACAAGGTTATTCCTCAAGTTCAAGAACACCCCAAAAAAAGGACCTTTAAGATGTGGCAAGCCACAACTTTTAGTGACCACTGAAACTGTATGATAAACATCAGCAATACCAGAAACAAGGGCAACCCCTCCCCCTGCAAAAAACAGTAAGGGACCTCTCAAGATGTGATTGTTGCTTTGAGATCAATCAGAGAAGGAGCACTGGAGTCCAGGGATCCAGTCAGAACACCGCTTGAACCTTTATAGAATCAGGACTGTTTCACTGACAGTAGCGATGCTACCAGTTGCCACACAGTGTAGATGGAGTGCTGGGGGTCATCAATGTGACAACGAATTGATGGACGAGAGACCCTCCAGAGAGCCTGACTTGAGCTGATGATTCTCCCACACGACACATGCATACACACACCAGCTTTCTGCGTGAAGTTTAAGTGTTCAAAGTCATCTTTATTCTAAAGCACATTATGTTTCACTTCTTACTAGTTTGATGCTATATGATATCGTGAATTGAGCACTTTGAGAGATCATGTTTCAATTTCGGCCTTGCTTTCTGGTGGCACAGTTTCTGAACCTCAGGCCAGTTCCTCAGGGTCTCTGAACCCCCATTTCTCCCTTACCTGGAGGGGGGCTAAATCTTCTCATCCATTTTTATGTCCCTTTGTTAAAGCTTTCTTTGTGTCGAATTTCCTGTGAATTGCATTCCGGAGTATTGGTTTTGTTGCTATAGGTATTTATTCTTTGGAAAGTCACTACATAAATATCTCATTCATGTATATTAAAATATATAACTAAACATATTAGAATACTGTCTTATTACCCTAGAGACCTGCAAGAGAAAATGCTCTTGCTTTAATTATATTGTGTATTATTATTCCCTTTAACACTGTTCGTACTCCAGGAAGCATTGAACTTAAAATAGTATTTCTCTAAATTCTAATTGTTCTTTTTTTGAAAATAAAACAACAAATATGTTTCTATTTTCTACCATAAATGAGAATGGAAGATTCTAAGTTTAAGTAACTTGTTATCTCCCATGGACCTTTAGAATTCACATTTCACATGTGTAACCATCTTTGCATTAACACTTTGAAGCATTTCAAAAAGGTACCTCTCCAATTACAAATTAGTGGAGAACAGTGCCCTATAGTCTAATTTATAATATCACAAATTTCTTTGATAAAAGTCAGCCTAATCAGTTAGCATTTCAGATGGCATATTGTCCTTTTCACTTTTAGTGTAAGCATTGTCTTTATAACTGTTAATTGTTCAAAATTGTGTTTTCTCTCACATGGTGCTTTGCCACTATATAGAACTGAAAATTACAGTCCCACGCCCTAAGGGTAGCTGACTTATTTCAAATTATCTGCTAAACAGAAAGCTCTCAAGTTTAAGTTTCATGTTGTCTGCTGGAAATGACAAGAAAGAGAATATTTTGAGCCTAACATTCAAATCAGTCACTCAGCTTTTCATATGCATTTTGCTGATGATGCTGTTCATTTTATTTGATAAATTATACATTGCCAAAAAGCAAAGGAGCTTCTCAAAGTATTTTTCATCTGTAGGAGACCAACTGCAATGCAGAGCAACATGGACAGAATACAGGGCTGGGAAAGATTCTAACTGTGACATTTGACAACAGTGTCAAAGGCAGGAAAGTCAGCCATACCATTCATATTTGATGCTACAATTTTCCATCTGATTTCAGGTTAATTCCTCCACCCAAACTCATGATAACTCGCAAGCTATAACTCTTCTGAAACCTGCTCCCAGAAGCAAACTTCAGATCTTTGCAAGGTAAAGTGGCATTTTTATTGTAGTATTTGTGTATTTTATACTTTCACTATTTAATACAGGTAAAACAGTGGTACCCTATTTATTAGGTTCCTATCACTTGTTTTTGTTGTTTTTTAATGTGTCACTGACAAAGTATTTGCATGTTGTGCCTGCACCCACTTGGTTCTTACTGTGTAATTGTGAAGAACACGGTGACTCTTAGGGAACAATAAGTCACGTGACAGCAGAAAGGACTATACTTTCACATCTCTCCCTAGAGGAAGCCACACAACTGGAGAGGTCTGTGATGGGAGCAATCATTTTGATTTCTCAAATAACTGCCTTCCTGGACCGCTGTGTGACATTAGGTAATCAAGCTGCAGTGAAGGACATTATAAAAACCACCCTCCAAAACACAGCATTCTATTGACAATGAAAATGTTGTTGAGCCTGATGCTCGCTACATTACACAGTACTCTCTTTACGATGGCCCATGGAGGAAATTTCATGCTGGCCTCCATCCTGGGAAGAGTCATGCTTCTCCTGACCAACTACTCTGCTTTTATTGTTACGTAGACTGAGAGTTTTAAGGGAGCATCTTAATAGAGCTCAATGAATACATCTTAAATAAATGAACAAAGGTACCTTGAAGCAAATTATGTTTCTTTCTCTGCTTTGGCTGATGAAAACTGAGAGTCCGTTTGAGAGCCCCTCCTAGCACGTGTACAGGCCTCCGTAGCACTGATTTTGTCTAGTGCATCTTATCTTTGCTGTGCTTACTTCCTTTTTGTCCAGATGTTCTGACCCTTTTAGTGTTGGAATTTTATTTGATCTTTCACATATGTTTAAGTCAATCACATCATTTTTGAACCAAGCTGGTGTGTAATAAATGTAAAATAAGAAAAAATAAAAATAGTGATTTAATAATATAGCATGAGGAGTAAGGTATGGATCTGCTTTCTGAAAGAAACACACAGGAAAGCTTTCCGTAAAGTTTCACAACATATGAAAGGATACTAAAATGGACAGATGCATGGTACAGCAAGTGTACAAAGTCTCAAGAGTAGACTGTAGGTTGTGTGTATGTAAGAGTTGATTGTTCAAGTCCTCCTCCAAATTTGCTGAATGCTGATTTTTTTCATAAAAGGTCTAGAAAATGATTACAAAAATCATGTAATAATGCATAGGTATGGAATAAAATATAAAAATCGCTTAGTGAAACAAAATATAGTTCATCATAGGAGTTGCCATGTGGGGGGGCAAGGAAATATCTTGTGTACAAGGGTTACAGGCAGCGCTTCCAGTGGTTCTGCAATTTTGTAATTTGTTAAACTGGGCTTAGATTGCACTAGAGAAATTGAAAGACTTGATGGAAAAGTGGGATTGAACCAAAATATAGCCATAATTTGGGAGACATAAAATTTTGGACAAAGGGCATCCCAAGCTGGGATATTTACTCAGGGGGATGATACAATTTTTTCCAAGAGTATGTGCTTTATGTATGGTATAATCTGCATGTGTGTTTACATGGCCACCACATCAATATGTCTTAAAGGCAAGCCCCATTGCGCTGGTCTTAGAAGAAGGGACCCAGTAAATCACACAGGGAGTCAATGCAATAATGTACCCCATTCCTATTAGTTTTCTTAAACATTCATCTTAAACCACAATGGGATACATTACAAAAAGAAAATAAGGGCCTTTTACCCATCCTTAAAACATCATTAAAATATTCCAAGCTGTGGTCACCATAATGGCTTCTCACTTGCATATTTCAGCTCTAACCAATCACTGGCTTGAACTTCACTTCAAAATTTGTGTAACTGCTGACAGCCTGCCTAAGTAGTGCTCTAATGAATGAGTTACAAGTCTACTAAAAATCCTGTTTTCATAGATTCTGCAGATGCAGCAGACGAGAATCTGTGAGGTATTTCTGAACTGATGTTTTATTGGCTGCTGACAGTACAACTGGCAATGGTTTATTCATTTACTTCTTTTGTGTCTCTCCTGAGAAGGAGTATAAGACCCTAAAGCAGACCATATAGGTTTTTCAAATCATATATATGACAACCATTAAGGCGAGTAGGAATCATGAGTATTTTCTCTTCCCCCCCCAATAACTTGCAGAGAGGATAAATTAAAATGTTTTTCATGTGAATGATGTCCTCTAAAGTAGCTAAGAGTGAAAATGTAAAAGGGAAACTCTAGGAGTGATTCATCTGAACCTGAATAATAACCCTTATTTCAAAGTGCCTGTCCAGCCATTTAAACACACAAGACACACATTCTAATTCTTATGCCATCAGTTTCTTTTCAAGTGAAAAGTTCCTCCCTGCACTTTATGGCATAGTTTGCTCTGTGCACTTAGAAACTAGACAAAATGACTAAGCTGCTATTCTCTCTGACCTTTACTACTGTCGACTCAAAACAATTTAGTCCATTTTTAAGTCATTTGAGAACACTGTAAACATTATCCAAGAGGCTTAGGTCTGGCCTCAGCCGTGACCTTCAAAGCTGATAGACAACCACTACCACAAAAAAAAAAAAAAAAAAGCCTGTTTTAGCCATTTAAAGGAAAGAGAAAAATAAGACTCTCATCCTCTTGAACCAGAAAGGAATACTTCCACACTTTTTCTTTTTACTATGCTGAGTTAAAATTATTTGCTTCTACTAAGCTAGTAACTGAATAAAACAGGAACCTAAACACCTGAAATACACCTTGGATAAGACCGATGCAATGAATTACTTAAAAATTTGTATGGCAACAAAGGGCTGAATGTTAATTAACAAATACTAAAAATATTTTTCTGTATCTAGTGTACAGATGAACAACAGTAAATTATGGAACAATGCTTCATTTTTAAATAGCTTACAACTGTCAAAATCAACAGAAACTTTAAAGCATCTGAGTCTTAAAGTACATTTCCTATCACTTATAACTGGTGACCAAAAAAAAATCACCTTGCACCTTTTTCAAAATCTAAATAGCTAAGCCGAGGATATTTATGTATTGAACCATTAAAGTGTTATCCCCTGAAAAATAGACAACCTGAGATAGAGAGAATAACGGTCACCCAAACACATTGCATCCTAACCTTGGGGCCTATGACCATGTTCCCTTGCATGGCAAGGAGGACATTGCAGATGTACGTGGTCGTGAGGTGAGAACATGATCCTCGGTTATCTGAGTGGGGCCAGTGCAAACTACATGGGTCCTTGAGGAAGTGCGAGGGTCAGAGACACACAGATGCTGTTCTGCCAGCAGGGATGGGAATGGTGTGGGGACACGTGCTGAGAAATGTGGGTGGCCTCTAGATGCTGCAAAAGGCAATAAGATAGATTTTCCCTTAGAGCCTCTAGAAGGAACACAGCTCTGCCAGCACTTATTATCTCTAGGATTCTAAGACAATGAATTGGTGGTATTTAAACCAGTGAGTTTGGTAATTGGTTACAGTAGCAATAGGAAACTAATTAGATGAGCACAGATATTTATCTTAACATGTCTTTTACTATTGGATTTCTGATGTGACAGACAATATTTAAGTGGGGAAAAATGAAATCTCATTAGCAATAATCAGCATGATTCAAAACAGCTGATAATGGTGCTGATGGTAATAGTAATTAACGAAAACACTGACTAGCCATTTAATGGTTTTCAGCCAGCACACAAAATAATGTCCCTCACACCCAGTTACACAGGCGACATACATCATAAGAAATACAGCAACATCTCAATTTCTGTATTTTGATGACCAACCACCAGATCCCGGTACTTCCCAAATTCAGTGTTTGAAACCTGAACCCAATTGGTACCTGAAGAAAACTTGAACAACAGAGAGAGAGAGAGAGAGAGAGAGAGAGAGAGAGAGAAAGAGAGAGAAAGAGAGAGAGAGAGAGATGCCCTGTTCTGTACAAATGAAAAATAAACACAATATTAACATCAAAATGAAGAGGGAGAAGTCCAACATGTTTCTGGATTTGTTCCATAGTGACTACTTTGAAACTTTAAATTAAAGATAAGAAGACATAGCAAAACATTCAAGTGACCAAAGCTATTAATTCAAAAGTGAATAATTAGCATTTTACACAATGATGAAATGTGATATGTCGCAAGCATATCATGAGATTTGAGATTTTTTTCATGTACTGGTAATGACTAACATTTATGGAATTTTTAGTCAGTATCAGACATCAGAGTAAGAAATGTAAGGGAATTAGAAGTACAAATTGGTAGGTACAAAATAGGGGTGGTGAGAAGAACAGAATAGGAAATGGAGAAGCCAAAGACCTTATATGCATGACCCGTGGACATGAACTAAGAAGGGGAATGAAGATGCTGGGTGGAGAAGGGCAAAGGTGGAAAATTGGGAGAACTGTTGTTGGAGGAAATAACTCATACGTAGGAGAGATGGCGAAGCACGATTCTTTATTACGCACAGGCTCAGGGGGAAAACCCAAATCCTGAGCCCCGATCTCTAACTTTCCAGGGTTTAAATAGCCTCGGAACCCCTGTCTACGTGGCAAAGCGAGGTTACAGAAGCTAAATGCGGAAGTTAGGTCTAACTACCTTATATGGGAGACAAAGGAACAAAGTGCGGGGTCCTAGCACAGAAGCACAGGGACCTAACGCGGAAGTTACAAAGTACAAAGTAGCCTAACATGGGGGTTGCCTGCCACATTCCCCCCTTTGATGCTATAAGGTGCTTTTACCCTTTTAGCGTCACTATATACTTGGTTATACAGCTGAAGTACTGGGGAAGGTTGCAACTGCTGATACTGGTGTTGGTACCTCTGGAGAGCTAACACTTTGGCAGCTGCCCTCTGAGTTACCGTGGTCTCCAGGTGTTGGACCAAGGTCAAGAGGATGCAGGGTCCTCTATGCCTGACACCTCCGGGTCTGGTATCCTATGGTCCTGGATATCACTCCAGTCTGGTATACCTTCCCTCTCCAAGGGCAGAGGGATTGCTGTGGCAAAACGCAACCCAATTGCATGCCAGTGGAAGAGCTGAAAGCTGACCCTGGGAGACAGTAAGAGACCACTCGACTGCTGAGCATAATTCTGCACTCAGGGGTATTATATGTGCAGGCTGGGGCTGAGACAAGGGCCGCATTTTTCAAGCAAAGCATACAATATACCCAGATGCAGAGACCAAATAAAGATATTCCATTCTACAGGGGCCACAGTCACTAGTCCAATTCCTAATACTCCTGCGAAAGTGCCGATCAAAGTCAGGAACCCTGCAGAATAATAGTCCATTCCTTGGTGTCTTCTTTACTGGCTGGCATCCTCCAGAGCCTCAGCGTGGGTAGTCTAAGTGCAAGCTTAGTCCTCAGGTCCTCAGGATCTGCTGCTGCTCTGACCCGGCTGCAGTGGATGCAAGGGGTGATTCCTATAACTTTAAGGGCAGTCAGCGTGGTTAGTAACACCAAATGTGGCCCATTCTACACAGGTTGAAGTGGCTCCTTTTTCCAGTCCTTTATCCATACACAACTTCCCGGTTTAAAGGAGTGTGCTGGCCACCCTCAGGGTAAGGGTCCCTGGCCCAAACCTGCCCCGTTTATCTTTCTTAAAGTTTTCTCTGGCTTCTGGAGATATTTTGTCTGCCCTAATTCACCTTGCAACCAGACTCCCCCCTTTTGTATGCTCAGAACTGGGGAGGTTTCCCCAAAACTAGTTCATATGGAGTGTATCCTGAGGGGTTAGAGGCATTTCTAACCCTAAGTAAAGCTAGCGGTAGCCAGTCCATCCAGGGCAGTCTGGTTTCCTGGTAAAATTTAGCTAAGATTTCTTTAAGAGTTCAGTTCATCCGCTCTATCTTCCCAGAACCCTGGGGTTGATAGGCGGTGTGCAGTTTACATGTGATGTTCAGAAGTTTGGCTGTCTCTTGGATTACTCGTGAGACAAAGGCCAGCCCGTTGTTACTTCCAGTGGTCAGAGGCAATCCGTACCTTGGGATGACCTCTCTCAGGAGGGCTTGGGTGACTTTCTGGCTTTTCTCTGTCTTGGTGGGGAAAGCCTCAACTTGTCCAGAGAAGGTGCACATGATCACCAGGGGGTATTTAAACCCTTGGCTAGGCCTGACTTCAGTAAAATGATTCAGCCAGGTGCTTTAGCAGCGTGTGTGTTCCCTCCTAGCACCATTCCTGGGATGGGGCCGCCAGGAGGAGGTTGCTTACGTACTGCAGAATCATCAGGTCCGGCTCTCCCTTGGCGAGGGGCTTTAGGTTTCTTGCTAGGGCTTCCCCAAATAAGGTTGGGGAGTTCTAAAGCCCTTGGGGCAGTCTAGTTTAGGTCAACCGAGTCTCGACCGTAGTGTGCAGATTTTCCCATTTAAAAGGCAAAATGGGTTGGCTGGAAAGTGCCACAGGAATGCAGAAAAGGCATCCTTCAGATTAAGGCAGGTGAACCACATTGCTGTTGGGGAAAGCTGGCTCAGGGGGTGTACGGGTTTGGGACGACCGAGTGGAGGGTGACAGCTGCTTTGTTGACGGCCCATGGATCCTGGACGGGCCAGTACTCGCTCCCATCTGGCTGCCATCATGGGTCTGGGCAGGTGTGACCCCATGTCATGGAGCCAATTCTCTCCCAGCTCCCACGCAGGCACTGCAACTCGAGGGGCCCACCCCACACAGTCACATCTTAGGCGGGGAAAGTTTCTTTCCATCCCCCTGGCCCAGAGCCTGGCCACAGCTGTTCAGCATACCTAAGTGACCAGGCGAAGGGCTATAGGTATGTTAAATGACCACACCATGGATCAGTTGTAAAGCTGTTGTTGCACAAAAAAGCCCACATGTTCTCACTCCGTGTGTCCCTTCCCCTAAGCTATACCCATAGGGGAAGGGATGAAGATATCCTAAAATCTCCTGGACGTCTGGAGTTCTGGACCCCATTTTAAATGTCTATTTGGGGTTCCCCCCTTGGCTGCACCCTGTAACGATCTCTCATTTCAGATATATACCCACTTTGAATTCTTTTAAGGGACAATGGATGAAGGTCTCATCTTCTTGTAACTACTTCCGGCTGGACATGCATGCTATCCTACCTACCCATGGGTCAGGGGTGCCCTGAAGGGGGATGGGTGCAGCACAGAGGGAGTCCTTCCTGTAAAGGGAAGGACCTTACAGAATCCTGGTCAGTTGGCTGTCACCAGGAAGTCGCAGGCTCAGTGTCCAAAGGCTGGCATTACTGGACCGTTGGCATCCTGGTCATGTTCTGGAGGTGACAGATTTGGAAAGAGTTGGAAAGGCACAATTAAATCATAATCACTAAATAACAAAGGCAGGGACTTACATAAGGAATGGCCTATCTGGAGGAAGGTGTACAAGGCATGCTACACCTGTCCAAAACCCTTGTGTTCCACTATACTTCACTCAGGCAGAGGGGAATACATTAAGATTTCTCTCCTTTCAGATATCTGAACTTTCCTGTCTAAGCCATCAAGACAGAAAAGGGAAAATCAGTTCTAAAGTGAAGCCCTCAGACCGCCCAAATCCTCTACCAACCCAATCACTCAGTTCAGCCAAACCGTTGAGATTCAGGGGGCGATGGTGAAAATGGGCTCCTTAAGTGGGGCCTATATTGCAACCAATCACTCAGGTTATGAACTCATAGGCTTACATCCTATGAAAACAGAAGAACACACAGGTTAATTCACAATAGTCCCCAAACCAGTCTCTGTGCCTGTGAGACTGTCTTTTGGGAAGACATTCAGTTGCAAGGCCCTTCCTGCAATGACATTTTGCAATGGGAATTAAGACAGGTCATCCATATCTGTAAATTGTGCATCTTTGGTGATATTACAAACTCAGTTGTAAATTTCAAATGAAAACAGACTTTCAAGACAGTTAGCTGCACTATTCTTATGTCCAATACTGAGCACTGTGATCTTCCTTGAACTATAATTTTTCTCCTTAAGATCACCCTCTTTGTTATTAAAGAGACTACTCTGAGTCTTGCTTTTAATTTTTTTCTTATTGTTCATTTGCATAAACACACCAAGAGCAGCCTGGATCACTTATGATCTTTGATTCTGCTTTGCTGGAACTCACACAGGGAACCTTTAGATTGACTTCTCCGTCTGCCCCTCGGGGCACAGAAGCAGAGCCACACGTCTGCCATCTGGCTTCGCCTGTATCAGTTGCTTCACTCAAATCCTTGAGGTTTCTATTGTGTACAGGTATAGATTGGCTATCCTTCAGAAAAGCAACCTCCGTTCCTTCCCTGTAAAGACTTGCCATGAACTGCACAACCAACCAAGGTAACCAAGGTACCAGGCTTTTCTTGTGGGCTTTTGCTAGCTTCACAAGTCAATCCCAGTTCCTCAGGGCTCTCTGGTAATGCCCAGAACCCAAATGTGCCTCTTTCAGGCATGACATTCCAGTCAAAGTCCTGGTTAACAAAAAAACACTACTAGCGACTGGTCTTATTGGTTTTATGCAAAGAAACCTTATGTCATCACTCACTCCTTTAGAAAGCCAAATTCTGGAGCGATCAGGTAGGGAGAAAAATTTCTTTCTGACCTCCACTAGGCTTCTCAAAACTTTCATTTCTACAGACTTTCTGCAACACTCAAAAACCCTCTATTCTTCTTTTCATATACTTTCTGATATCCACCAAGATTGCATCTCCGTACTTTATATCTTCTATTATTAACTAACACTACAAAATTCTTTCTTAAAACTTTCACTTTTCCATTTATCTTTACAGTTTCCCACAGACTTTCTTCATTTTCATATCTTATACTTTTGCATTTATTTTCCTAGAGTGTGAAGTTTCAACTTTCCCTGGAATCTTCAATTTCTTGTTCAGAGCAGACACAGAGCAAAATCCAAAACACAGAGTTCCAGAACAATACACAGGTGGAGGCATTCTCTTGCACCAGTGTGTCTATCATTGCCTCACAGAGAATGCTCCTTCAGGCCCCGTCTCTTGGCAGAGACATGCCACTTTGCCTCTGGCTGAAGCACTCATCAGCCCCAGATGACCCTTCCTAGGTCCCGAGTGGCAAGGGCATACTCCCCAACCGGCTACAGGTGACCATAACAGGTCTTCAGGTGACCTTAAACAGGTCTTCAGATACAGGTTTCTCTGATCAGAAACAAAACCACTGTGAGAAATTCGCTCTTTTTCTGCAAAACCAGAAAACTTTCCTTTATTCCAGGTTTAAAACTTTCACATCCTTTATACATAATTTTTACTCATCCAGGTTTGACCATCAAGTTCTTTTGGTCCTGGTTCCTTTCCCACATTGGGAAGGACTGTACTTAAACTTAGTACTTGGCAGCTAAAAGTCTGGAGATTTATACTTTCATGACATGACAAACACTGTTTCCCTGTCCTAAGATTTGTTACCTATTTCCGGAAGAGGAATTTCAAACCTTCCTCCGGAGTGCAGGTCCAACTTTCCCTTTTGCGATGTACGGGCCCCACTTCTTGGGGAGGCGGCTGCACCACCAGAGCACCTCCTCCATGGCGAGAGAGGCCCCACCTCACCAGCCTCCCTCCACACATGCGCCAGTGCGCGGCGCCCCATCCCAGCCTCCACCGCCACTGCGGCCACCTCTCCAGGGTCTGAGAGCGCCGAGCCATGAGGCCGGGCTGGGACTGCCAGGGGCACAGCGCCAATGCCCAGGCATGGCCATGGATGGGAAGACCCACGCTGGGCCGCCCAAAATGGCGGTGACCATGCGCGAGAGCCACACACACAGACACTCTCCACTCACACTTTGAGTTTAAACAGTCCCCCCGAACTAGGGTCAGGTCCAAGCTAAAGAATTTAGCTGGGGCATTCAGGTTGACCAGGTTACGTCTGATCAGGCCCCTGGTTCCGGTTTGGTCTGGCCCCCAGGGCACTTACAGATTCTGATTTGGCGCCTCTGACAGTTCGTGGTCCGTCCTTCCCCTTCTGCCCGGGTCTGGGAACAGCTGGGGATGCGGCAGGAGAGCCTCCGCTTGGGGGGGGGGCGGAATCACGTGGGGCAGCTGCTCCCTCCCCTAAGTAGAGCTCCCCCGCGGAGTCCCGGCCGTCTTCACCGGAGGCAAAATGCCTGCTCGCGTGAGTTGTTTCCCGGTCAGGGAACCAAAATGTTGCAGAAAATAACTCACACGCAGGAGAGATGGCGGAGCATGATTCTTTATTATGCACGGGCTCAGGGGGTAAACCCAAATCCTGAGCCCCGATCTCTAACTTTCCGGGGTTTAAATAGCCTTGGACCCCCTGCCTACGTGGCAAAGCGAGGTTACAGAAGCTAAATGCGGAAGTTAGGTCTAACTACCTTATATGGGAGACAAAGGAGCAAAGCTCGGGGTCCTATCACAGAAGTTACAAAGTACAAAGTAGCCTAACATGGGGGTTGCCTGTCACACTGTAATTGTACAATCCATAAAATGTGTTAAAAACTTTTTTATGTAATTAAGAAACAGTTATGTCCCACATACTACCAATGAGGAAACTGAGAAGCAGCAGGGGCAAAAGGCAGTATTCCAGCTCACGTCTAGTATTCCCTGAGTGCTTGGGCAGAAGGTAGACCTGAAGCTAGAACATAGCACCTGGCCTATCTCCTATGTTCTTTAGTTTTTGCAAGATCTTATGTATTTATTTTTAGAGGAAGGGGAAGGGAGGGTGATAGTGAGAAAGAGAAACACCAATCATTTGCCTCCCACACACCCCCTGCTGGGGACTGACTCACAACCCAGTCATGTTCCCTGACCAGGAATCAAACCTGCGACCTTTTCGCTTTGTGGGACGACTCACAGCCAACTGAATGGGTCTGGGCTCTCCTATGTTTTTTAGCGTTCTTCTCCATTGTTGCAGACCAGTTTGACTAGTATTTGCTATGGACTCCCATTTGCAATTGCAGACATCATGGCTACAGGAGGTTCTATCTGCTATATTCTTAATAATTTCCCTGAAAGAAGCATATGAACCATTTTAAAACACCATGTTTTTTGGTTTGTTTCTGTTGTTTTTATGCCATATTGAATTCAATCTTTGTTCTCTTTCTCTTGCTGAAAGATGTTATATTTCACTTCGCTGTGCTTCCAGGATGCTTTTTGCATAAGTGAACAAAAAATAGAGGTTATAGTACACATACTACACTGCGAACCATATGTTGCTATGGGTTAATGTCTTTCCTTCTGTCAATGCCCCTCCCCGAAAAGAAAAATTTCCCCACCTAACATTTATTTCTCAGATTGCTGCAGTTGTGTTTATTTCTTGCCCTTCCTTCTAATTAAACTGCTCTAAGATCACCAGTAGTAGCCTGATCGTTACGTGGGATGAACAATTTCATTTCCATTTCTCATTTCACTTCACCTCATTGTAGACCGGAACCCCCTGACCACTGTCTCACCTTTAAGTACCTCTTCCTCCAACACCTCAGGCAGCGTTATCTGTGTTCTCGTCCTAATGTCCAAATAAATCATTTTCTAACCACATATGAAGTCCATGGACAACTAGGGCTTCATAGGTCTAGATTCTGGAGACCATGTTCTCTCTTCCCCACTAACTGACAAAACATGATAGGATAGATTCTATGTGTTCTTATTCTTTTCATTCTGAAATCTAATACCAAATCTGTAACAGATTTTCATATTCAACAGAATAAAATCTCAAAGATCTAAATTAAAAAATCAGTGAGCAGGATTCATGGTGGACTATATAGATTGTAATATTTCACTTAGGAAATATCAATAACTGTTTACTTGCTACTTTATTTTTAGATCTGTGGCAGACACCAGGAATACAAATATTCAAACTTATCTCCAAGCAGTCTACAATATGGCTAATGAGGCTAGACTGAATAGTGAAATAATAAGAAAATATTATAATATAAAACTGTATGCTGAACTCTGTGTTGTAAACCAAAAGTAATATCAATAGTTCATAGAACAGTAGATAATTAAAGACTGAAATAGGGAAGGCTCCTTGCAAAATGTATAACTTACAATGGAAGACATACATAAAAAATCAGAGTTAGAAAGAGAGTTATTGGAGACAGGAATAACACAAGCAAAGGTACAGAGACGAGAATGAGCAGAGATATTCACGGAATAAAGGGGAACTGATATAACTGGGATGAAGATCACATACAGTGTATGGACGGGAGTTTGACCCTTGTCCTCAGATGGCCTTACTGCTGTATTGTATGGCCCATCGATTCAGTCGTCTCTCAGTATAGGCGCACATGAAATTATCTGAATAATGCTTGGTATCAGAAGATGTCACAGCATTTAGTGACTTTCCAATTTTTTTAACTAATTGCTGTGAGAAATGCCATAAATAAGCTATGCAATTATTCTGTTTGCTAAAGTACCTGAGAAATGGAAATTCAGTCTTCAACATGGAACATTTTATTTCATTTATGTTTTAACTAGCCTTTCAAAAACAAGCTGCAACGCAAAAATTGACATCCCAAAATAATCACTTATACCACTGGCACATGTGCACACACATAATGTACAGAGTGAGAGAGTTCTTTAAAAAGACAGTCAAATGTGATAATTTTCCAAAATCAAATAGCAGTAATAATAGATCATACTCACAGAGCATTTCATATATGTCAGGCATGTTTTAAGCATTTCACAGGCACTAATTCACTTAATCCTCATAACCAAACTGTGACACTGGGACCATCACTCCTCTTTCTCACATGAGGAAAAACTCAGGCTGTCTCATGACAGAGCAGTTTGATGAGCAGCTGGGCCCAAAGAGATTTCAATAAACGTATAATAAAAACGTGCTTTCTAAGATTTTAAAATTGTGGGCCAGGGTTCCAGCTGGCAATCTGTTTATTCCTAGCATTTTCTTAAAAACTATATTACCTAAGTAAAAACAGTATTTTGGGGAAAATTTAATAGATGAAACATTTTCTTCAATGTTTACAGTCAATATCTATAGAAATCACCATGGGTATTTTTTAAATAATTATACTGAAAGCATAGCTGAAAAGAATGACTTCATAGATTCAGGTAAATCACTAATCAGAATAATCATTCTCTAAACTTCTATATCAAGGTTATCTTTAAACTGGCCTCATTTTCTGAGAATAACCAATAGCATAAATATTACTTTTTTTTAACTAGAAAGGCTTTTAAATTTAAGGAAACTGTCGTTTATACGTCACTCAAGTCATTTGAAGCTATTTCTTTATGTCAAAAAATCAGAAGCAGATTTCAGTGTTGGCAGAAATACAAAAGCCCCATGTCTTGATGCTAATTTACTTCCAATAACACACACAAATAATTTAGAAACTGACACTGTTTTAAAAGACATTAATTGTTCATTTTTCCCCCAGGCAGGGTCAGCCAAAATGCAATAGATTAAGGAGAACAAACAGTTGTCTTAATATTAGATCTAATCCAAGTCCAAACAGGGGGAAAGAAGGGTGTGAAGCAGAGTGTGCTCTATGCCTGAGGAGTCCCCAAATCTGTGACACCGGTTAAGCTTTAGTCACAAGTGGTCAGATAAATATTAGAATGGAAGTTCATGTTGAGTTAATAATACTGATTATACAAGAAAACATTAATTAAGCTCCCTCTATGTGGCAAGTACTCTACTAAGTGCTTTTCATGTATTAACTCATTTAATCCTTATAAAAATCCTGTGAAGGGATTTGCATTAACATCTTCACTTTACAGATGAGAACAATGTAAGAAGTACTCAGCTTATTGGCATAACGCATACTATGCAGAAAGAATGCCCACTTTTTGGGAAATATGAAATATGTTGTTGGGTCTGTTAGGAATTATGACACTTCTTCAGGTCCTTCACTCCCCCAAATATCCTAATTTAAATAAAAAGTATGCAAGTCCTTGGAATCTACTGATTCTGTTCCATATCCCTACTCAGATCTCCCATCACACAAAAGCATTTACTGCATCCCGAACATCAGCACATAATACAGACTTGACAGCCAAAGTAAATTCTGCAGCCACCTGTCCCCTGCTGTGCGCAGACTGCTCAAAGGCTCACACTGTAAATGTGATGACTTTTACTCCCATTACATTATACGGCACAGTTCACTTTAACACATTGCATACCACATAGAAATCTCTAAGACATACGCCAGGGACCACACGTTTTTGGGCAAACTGCACGTTATTTAAATCATCATAACTACAGATCAGAATGCACTTTAGGTGTTGTTTTTCAATAATTATAACATTTTTATTTACAAAAACAATTAAACAACTAATTAAACAATTAAAGTTCCTAGTACTTTTTTAACATATGGTACTGCATAAAACATTTTCCTTTATGAAGAGGGACCAAACAAAATTTACATAAGTATCTAGATTTGCTCCTTTTTCCATGGGCAACACAAACTCTGCAGGCTTTCGTATGAAATTTTTTCTTTCCACTCGCTGGAATACACGTAGGTTCGTGCTGCTTCATATCACCTGACAGCCTTTTGGGTGGATCTTTATGAGGTGCTCTCCTTGCACCCCCAGGGGAAGGGCTGGACAGATTTGTCTCTTGTTCCGGAGAGCCTTCATTATTGTCATCCAATATCTAGTCTCTCGCTACCAATAGAAGAAACTTATCTTCATTTCCTCCTGGCCTTTGTTGATAGTTTCTATTTCCTTTTTCATGTTGATGTAGTTTGCAGTGAGCTCATTGTAGCTTCCCTGTAGTTTCTGGTGGCTCATTGTGAGCTCATTGAGCTTCCTGACAATCATTGCTTTGAACTCAGTATCTGATAGTTGAGTTGCCTCTATTTCATTTAGCATTCTTTCTGAGGCTTCCTCCTTTCCTTTTATTTGGGACTTGTTTCTTTGTCTTCCCATTGTTTGTGAGACTCTTCTGATAGCAGAAACTGTTTATACTTCATTTTTGCTTGTGGATTGAGGTGCGTGAAACACTAGAAAACTTGTGAGCGCTCCTTAAGTTGTTAAAACAGGAAGGTTATCAAGATGAGTGCTTTCCTTTGCTTACTTAAAGATTTATTTATTTATTTTTAGAGAGAGGGGAAGGGAGGGAGAAAGAGAGGGAGAGAAACATCAATGTGTGAGAGAAACACTGATCAGTTGCCTCCTGTGCATGCCCTGACCAGGAATCAAACCAGCGACCTTTAGCTTTGCGGAACGACTCTCTACCAATTGAGCCACACCAGCCAGGGCTCAAACCTTGACTGTTGCATAGTTTCCAGTGGTTTAAACAATACTTCATAAAAATTTGTAAAATTAAGCCAAGGAAAAAAGTGTCTTATATGAAGTGAAGTTCTATAAAACAAGAGCAAATAAATGTGCAAACTAGGTCACAGTGGTGTTCTATCCAATCAAGTACTCTATCTCAGAGAATGTCTTGGACATATGAGAAAACTGAAAATCCTGACCCTAGATTCTGAAAGCTAATAAATGATACCCAGGTCTAATATCAAAATCTGGTGGCTTTTATTTAAACTACCATACATCTGTATGTAGTCTTGCTACTTTCCTTAAAACTACATTTTAGACCTAACATCTGTATAACACTTCAAATGTTTACTTACACTATTCTGTGTGTTCTTTTTGTAGCACTGATTGAACATAATAAAATTCAGTTTGTCTTCGTTGAGCAATCTGTTGCCTTTCGTAATCACAATGCATCCAAATTCTAGTTGTCTCAAATGTTGTGAAATGTTTTCATTCAGTTAATGATTCTATAAATTTATGATTTCATAGATTTCCAAGATAACTCTTATCAGATTTTGTCTTTCTAAATGAAGTTACAATTTTTCTGTTAAACCATCAAAAACATTATACTAATTAATTGCCTAAAATATACATTGTTTTAAGTTTTACCTGAAAAAAGCATTAATATTTTTACCCAATTTAATGCCCATATTACTTTAGAAAGAAAATTATTTTAAGTGAACTTTTTGGAAATTTTGAAAGAGAAGCATTCCTTTTGTTAGTGCCTATTTTGGGATGTAAAACAAGCCTGCAAGAAGCAAAAGAATAGTAATTTCCCCCATAATAAACAATAATGCTGAAAACCACAGTGAGTGAAGTGGTTGTGCAAGTAAGTATATTAATTATTCAGAAGTTTCTCTAAGGAATTTCTAGCAAGTAATCCAAGCTTCTATATAATAAAGACTATCTTATTATTTTCTCCAAATTATCATTCTGACATTTTTCACAGGTATAAATTATGATCAGTTAATAGAGGCATTACTGTCACAAGTCTGAACAAATAATAGGCACAGGCATTTACCATTTCCCCACATTCTGGTGTTCATTTGGAAAAATAATCCTATCAAAATGCTTGAAGTGGTAAAAGACAATAGTTTTAGTGTTGGAAACATAAATAGCAGAGTTGCTGATAGTTGTTTTTGTTAGAAAAATTCCTTTATTATAAGTAGTTTACAAAGTCATGGAATGTTATTATGTGTCAAGTAGTTTATTCTGGATTTTATTAGGGGAAATTTTTTAAAAACTGTCAAGAAATTAATCATTTATTGTTTCATTATATAAACAGTTATTGAAGTTTACCTATAATCTAAACCAAGGTCTAAGTGATTGAAAAACCTGGAAGGCACAGATATATAAAATATAATTCTGTGAAAAATCCTGGAATAGCATGTTTTGAAAAATATAGATACATGTGCATTAAAACATGTAAAAAATGGTTATAGCAACACTAGTCATAATAGGCAAAATGATGAAAAAAATCCCAAATATCCATAAACAGTAGAATGAAAAAGGGAATTGAGATCATTTATTTAATGAATTATCCTGCAGCTATGAAAAAGAATTGACTATTGCTACATGTGAGAGTAGATTCATGATGAATCTCTTATACATAATATTGAATAAAAAAATCCAGAAATAAAGAAATATACCATCTAATGCCATTTGCATGTTTAAGTATACGGTGATAATCTTTGCAAACAGAATTCAGAATTGTAGATATCTTGAGAGGTAAGACATGGTGATAGCCGCAGTGTAAGCAGATCAAAGGAATCTTAACACCATTTGTGGAAGAGACTATCCTTTTCTCATTGTATATTCTGGGTGCTTTTGCTGAAAATTAGTTGATTGTACATGCTTAGCTTTAGGTTTGGGCTTCTGATTCTGTTCCATTGCTCCATGTGTCTTAAAACAGACACATTAAAACATGCGAGTACCATGCTGTTCTGATCACTATAGCTTTGTAACACAACCTGAAATCAGAAAGTATGCTGCCTTCTAATTTGTTCTTTCTCAAGGTTGATTTAGCTTTTCAGGGGCATTGTGGATCCATATGGATTTAAGAACTGTTTATTCTATTTCTGTGAAAGATGCCATTGTAGTTTTGATAAAGACTGCATTGAACCTGTATATTTCTTTTGATAGTATTGGCATTCTAATACCATTAACTCTTCCACTCCATGATTATGGAATATCACTCTCTTTTTGTGAAGAACAAGCTATTTTCATATTCTTTTTTTAATTTAATAATTTGATTGTATTTTTCCATTACCACTTAGTCCCCTTATGCCCCTGCAGTCACCACACTGTTGTCTGTGTCCATGAGTCCTTTCCCCTTTTTGCTAGGTCCCAGGATATCATTCTATTTACTGGTGTTATCTTCAGTTTCTTTCATCAATGTTTTGTAGATTTCAGTGGACAGATCTTTCACATCCTTGCTTAAATTTAGTCCTGTTATTACTATAATCAATCACATTGTATTGTATGCTGAATATTTGCTAAGAGTAGATTTTAACAGCTCTCAACCCACACAAAATGGTAAATATGTGAGGAAATAGATATGTTAGTTAGCTTTAATTAATAATTATTTCAGTATGTTTATAAAAATTATGTTGTATTCCTTAAATGTATGTCATTGTTATTTTAAAAATAAAATCAAAAGGACATACATGTATAAAAACAGAGAGAGAGCAAAGAAGGGAAAAAAGGGAAGTCTTGTAAAAAATGTTCCAGACAGAACAAACAGCATCAATAAAAACATAGTGATAGGATGTAGCAAAGTTGCTGATAGTTGCTTTTGTGGTATGTTTAAAAAGTCAAAAACTCATTTCAACATAAGTGCTATAAGTCTCACAATAAGATCACAGAAAGTTCTCTTTTAGTGTAGCTTCCTAAGCATCACTTTTGTTGTCTACAAAAATGGAATCACATCAGTAACTAACTTCTTAGAGAATTTAAACCCAGAGAGTCTGTTTCAAATCCCTGAGCTTAAACCTCCCAGGGGTGTCCAACCCTGTAGGGTCTTCGGGCCACACTGGAAGAAGAGTTGTCTTGGGCCACACATTATATACATTATGACGTGTAATCACAAAAAAATAATCTCATAATGTTTTCAGTAAATTCATGATTTTTGTGTCAGGCCGCATTGGCCCACAGGCCACAGGTTGGACACCCTGCTTTGTATACTGCATGTCAAGGTTCTTAATTCAATTGTTTAAATAAGAATCTGTTTATCTAGTATTGTCAGTTACTGTCATGGTTTGCTGAAAGTCAAACCTAAAGCTTCCGCTACAAGTGTCGTCCAAAGTTTACTATTAAATAACATATTTTGTCACTGATACCAGGGGTGTCAAACTCATGTTCACTGGGGGGCCACATCAGCCTCGTGGTTGCCTTCAAAGTCCGAATGTAATTTCAACTCCTTAACAGTTAAGGAGTAGTTACATTTATACCGTCCTAAAATTATTTGGGCCCTTTGAAGGCAACCGTGAGGCTGATGTGGCCCCCGGTGAACATGAGTTTGACAGCCCTGCTTTATAGTATTTCTCCCACTGTCAATCATTCCCTAGCAAGGAAGTAGCAACCACTCATCTGTACTTTGTTTTCCTAGAAGTAACTATTGAACACCTCATACTCAATTATTCCCATGAATTTTCCTTATTATACTCTGGAATACCTGATGCAAATCTTTAATCACAAAGAATCTCTTGGCTACTGAGTTCCATTACTTAATTCAAATATCTGTACCAGTAAAACACTAAGTACATTAGTAATTTTGTCAATATGCTTAAAACTAAGTACATTCTCTATTTTTATAAACAAGCAAAAGTCACTCACATCTTAAAATAGCGAAAGTCAGCTAATCTAACCAACTTCTAGAAATCCATTTTGTCAGCAGTTGCCTATATTTAAAATATGTGATTTAAAAAATAAACTCAAAATACAACACAATGTCACCTCACACCAGCCATAATGACTGTCATCAATAAATCAACAAACAAGTGCTGGCAAAGGTGTGGAGGAAAGGAGAACCTTCAAGCACAGGTGGTGGGAATGCAGACCGATGCAGCCATTGTGGAAAGCAGTGTGGAGATACCTCAAAAGACTTTAAGCAAAGGAACTTCCTTATGACCCAGCTATTCTGCTTCTGGGTATATACCTTAAATGCAAAACACTAGTTCAAAAGAATATATTCACCCTATGTTCGTTGCAGCTTTGGCTATTCACAGCCCAAGTGCCCGTCAATAGATGAGTGGGTACAAAAGCTGTGGTCCATTTACACAATGCTGCTCAGCTGTAAAAAAGAAAACTCCTACCCTTTGCATGGATGGATCTGGAGAGCATTACGCTCAGTGAAATAAGCCAGTCAGAGAAAGACAAGTACTATATGATCTCATTCATATGTAGAGTCTAGTGAACAAAATAAACTAACAAACAAAATAGGAACAAACTCTTAGACACAGAGAACAGACTGATGGTTGCCACAGGGGAAAGGGTTGGGGGCTGAGAAAAAGGTGAAGGGCTGAGAAGCACAGAGCAGTTATAGAGCAGTTATAGAGCAGTCACGGGGATGGAAAGTCCAGCAGGGAATATAGGCAATAATATTATAGTAAGTATGTATGGTGCCAGGTGATTACTGGAAACATCAGGGAAACACTTGGCAAATTTTATTATTTTCTAACCAGTGTACTGGACATCTAAAACTACTACTAAATACTATTGAATATAAACTGTAATTTGAGAATAAAATTTATACATGGACAAACACTGGGGGGTAGAAATGGGAGGGAGGTGGGGAGGACTAGGTGGGTGGGCTGGGATGGGGGTAAAAGACAAAACTGTACTTGAACAACAATTACAATAAAATAAGTAAATAAATAAAATTTAAATTAATAAAATCATAGTTTAAGAAAATGTGTCAAAGACATTAGTGACCACTAGGGGGCCGGAAGTGGTTGTGAGAGTAAAGAAAACAACCTAAAGTTTATTTAAGTGAGTTACAAGATTAGTAGATCAGACCAGTTCCCAATATATTATTTATTGTCTTCATTTAGGCAGATAATAACACAAGTAAAACTATGTAACCCAGATGCCAGGGTTTGAGGGTATCGACTCAGTGGCTGCCTTGTCTTAACAGTTGGGATCAATGATAAAACTGGAGAGAGTTACAGGGATCTTTCAAAGACTTTAGCACTTAGTCCTGTCTTGCTTAATATAAAATAACACAATTTATAAATGACAGAGCAGAAAGAGATAGTAAATACATAGATGGCAGAATTAAGATTTTTGAAATACATGATAAAAATACTCTAGCAAAAAGGCAGACTATGTAGCTTCAAGCCCTTGTTCCCCCATATATACATTTTAAAAAATACAGAAAATAAAAAGCCTGCCTAAAATAATCTCATAGGAGCTGTGGAAAATAACATTCTTCTTTAGCAACCAAGCGGATGCCCAATCAAGAAAAGCAATAGTTCAAGCCATGGGAAGTTTCAGGACACTTTGGTTTCTCTTACTCCATCCCCGCCCCTCCCTGATGCAATCTTTTTCTGTCAAAAGCTCCAGCTGAGTTCTCAACTTCCTGCCTCAAATGGCAGGAGTAGATCAGACCCAATTTGCCATGCCCCAACCTGTCTGGGAGCTCTGTGAGGTACACTCTCTCTTCTGAACAACCCAGAGCTGAGCAAATTGGGAGCATACCTGAGACTTCAGGCGTGGAAGCATCCAAAAACAGTGGAGGACCTACAGACCTGCAGACGCCTGAAACAGGAGGTTTTATTAGGAGTACAACAGATGATCAAAGACCACGAGGAGGAGCTGCGGTGAAACTCTGGGAAATTTTGACATTTTCAAGCATCTACGTAATCACAGGAAACCAAAAACCTACGTACCTACCCAAACAAGAAGCATAATTGGAAAAGGTAATACCAAGGTTTGTAGCCAAGGTCCCACTAGGTAGTGAAGGACCTCCCTGGCATGGAAGCTGTCTGCAAAAATGGGGAGAGATGGCTGTTGTTGTTTTTTTTTTCATTTTTCCAAAAGCCACATAAAACAACAACAAATATGCCATAAAAAGAAACAGGAACACATGACCCTTTCGAAAGAAAAAGATAAAACAGCAGAAGACATCTCTGAAGCAATACAAACATCAGAATTACTAAACAGATACCTTAAGACAACTGTTTTGAATATGCTCAGAGACCTAAAGAAAACCATGGAAATGAACTGAAGGAAATAAGGAAAACAGTACATGAATAAAATGAGATCTCAAAGAGAGACAAAAATTATTTTTTTAAAAAGAGAACCAAATCAATTCTAAATAAAAAAAATGAAAACTTCACTAGAAGGGTTCAACAACAGACTTGAGCAGGTAGAAAAAATAATCAGGAAAATTGAATATAAGACATTAGAAATTTTGCTCTTCATAGCAGTAAGGAAAAAAGAAGGCAAGTCAACGGAGCCTAAGGGAGTTACGGGATCCCACTTGGTACACAAATAAATGTTTTATGAGAGTTCCAGAGAGAAGAGACAGAGTGGTGGAGAGACGATCTGAAAAAAAATAATGACCTGAGATTCCCCAACTCTGACAAAGGTTAGAAACCACACGGGAAATCAGGAAACAACTTGAGTAAAATGAACACAAAACTACAGAACAAAATTTATGAGATACGGTAAAAGTGCTACAAGGGAAATTACAGTTGCAAATGCTTACATTTAAAAGTAGGGGAGATCAGAAATCAACAGGCTAAGTTTATAGCTTAAGGAAAAAGATTTAAAAAAACAAACTCTACCCAAGCTACAAGAAGGAAGAATAGAGTGCACATTAGAGAAAAGATAGATAAAATAGAGATTATAAAATACTACATAAAAATCTATAAACCAAAAGTTAGGTCTTTGAAAAGTTCAACAGAATTGGTAAACTTAAATATGTTGCTGAGAAAAAAAGAGTTGAGAAATTACTAAAAGCAGAAAGTTGAGACTTTACTAACAATTTTACAGAAATAAAATAACATTATAAAATATTACTTTCAACAACTATACACCAATCAGGTGGGTAACCTAGATGATGTGGGCAAAATCCTAGAAAAATATGGGCAAAATCCTAGAAAAATAACACGTACCAAGGCTAACTCACAAAGAAATGGAAAATCTGAATTAGACCTATAAATAGTAAAGAGATTGAATCAATGATTTCAAAATTCCCAACCAAGAAAAGTCTTGGATCAGATTGCTTCTTAGGTGAAATCTACCAAGTATTTAAAGTAGAACTATCAACAGTCTTTCTCAAACTCTTCCAAAAACATATGAAAAGATTCATAAAACATTTTTGAATGGAATTTATTCCTATAATGTAACAGTGGTTCACCATATGTAAATCTACCCATGCAATATTCCACAGTAATAGAATAGCAACAACCCCCCCCCATAAACTTCTTAGTTGATTCAGGGAAAGTATTTGGAAAAATAAAACACCCTTTTTATCACTAAAACACTCAACAAACTAGGAAGGAAACTACCTCAACATAATAGAGACGCTCTATGAAAACCCACAGCCAACATCATATGCAATGGTAAAATATTAAAAGTTTTCCTTTGAGAATCAAAATCAAGACACAAATGCCCGGTTTCATGACTTCTATTCAGTACAGTATTGAAAGGTCAATCCAGAACAATTAGGCAAGAAAATTATAAAAGGCATTCAAATTGTAAAGGAAGAAGTAAGATAATCTTGTTTGCAGGCCACGCTAAAGATCACATACCACATATTTTTAAAACTAATATACAAATTTGTCAAACTTGCAAGGTGCAAAATCAACACATACAAAATAAGTTGCGTTTCTGTGCATTAATGTCTGATCTAAAAGACAGTAAAAAATCCATTTATTTACAATTGCATCAAAAAATAAAATACTGAAGTGCTAACTGGCCTGGCTCAGTTGATTGAGCATCATCCCACAAAGCAAGGGATCACTGGTTCCATTTCCGGTCAGGGTGCATGCCTGGGTTGCAGGTTTGCCACCCAGTTGGGGGCATGTGAGAGGCCACTGATGGATGATGTTTCTCTCTCACATCCATGTCTCTCTCCTTCCCTTCCCCTCTCTCTAAAAATAAACAAAAATAAAATCTTTTAGAAAATACTTAAGAGCGAACTAGGGAGGTGAAACAGTTGTACCCTGCAAACTACAACACATGCTTGAAAAAAATTAAAGTAGACACAAGATAATGGAAAAAAATTCCATCTTTATAGATTGGATGACCATGTCAATACTGCCCAGTGTGTTGTATAGATTTAGTACAATGCCCATTAAAATCCAAGTGACATTTTTTACAGGTATATGAAAATCCATCTTAAACTTCACATGAAATCACAGGTACCCCCAAATGGCCAAGACAAGCTGCCTTAAAAACAGTAGTAGTGTTTTCCCTCCCTGTCATTGAGGAGGGCTGGTGTGCTCCATAGGTCCTTACTCGACAACAGTTTGACTGTCTCCACTATTTGGACAGTTGTCATTTCCTTTAGCTTTTGTGCAGAATTATGAGGGAGAACCCTATAGATGTTTCTAAGAGCTCTGCCTAGAAAGGAAGTCCAGTCTCCCATTTTACCTTGAAAGGAAGAAGAATCGGGCATACTAGAGGGTAGTTCTAGAGTCTTCCACAAAAATAAAATTCAATTACCTTCACAGGGATACTAGTTAAACTTCATGTTATTACCATGTTTACTCCATATGGTGCTATACAGTTTTCTAAGCATCTCATACAAATGTTACTGGAGAAACAGCCAGAAACTCAGTTGTTCTCACTGACACAGTAAACAGTTATAGGTCAGCAAGCCTCCTAGGGTGCATGCGAAGTGTATTAATGCTGAGTTCTAATAGGAGAGCAAAGCAAGGGTGGCTAGAGCAGGGGTGGCAAAAGTGGGGTGGCCAGTGGCTGGGTGGCCAGCTGGCTAGAAGCTGGATGGCTGAAAGGGGTGGCCAGAGAGCCGTCAGGCCAACAGAAGAGGCCAAGAGCAAGTCCTGTGTTCTGAGAACTGATCTAGTGGGCGGGTTAGAGGTGAGGGAGTTACACATTGATTGGCAGGTAAAGGTGGTGCCAGCTTTCCAGGGGAGACCTGATGACCCAAATGTAGGTATGGGTGGGGGTCTGTTAGTCCGGGTCATTATCTTGCTCCAGACTCCATCTGTTCATCTTGCATATGTGAGCAGGCAGGCAGTTATCCAAAGCTGTTTTATGCGCTTTCTTTCTTGGTGCTGTGGCCCCTCCCTTTCCCCCTTCCAGGCCTTGGGATGAACACATCATCTCAGGGTTTCCTTTTCCAGCTAGTAGAGCTGATATACACCGACTTTCAAGATCTGCCCCTCTCCTGCACTATCACAGTTTACTTGGGCTATTCTTGATGCCTGGCAGCCTTATTGGAGCAGGCTCAGGACTGCTGGGTCAACGTGTGAGCTTTTGCTCTTAGCCTCCTGGATTAAGTTCTTTGTTAGACTGCACTGGTGAAGGCCCTGCCTTTATTTCCCCTCTGGCCACTCACTGCACTGTCACAGAAATTATCTCACTGGAACCGAAGAAAAACTGTTACTACTCTCACTGTACCCGCCAAGACACTGCAACTACTAAAAGTTAAAATGTTTGCACAAAAATACAATAAGGACGACAGTAAAGGAGCGTGTCAAGACCATGGGCAGTATATGCAAGAGAGGTAATAAAAAACTAAGGAGCCCATCCGTGGTTTGCACATCTTTCACTCAGACTGATGGGCCATATGGTCCCAATCATGAGAGAGTAAAATGTGAAGAGGGAGATGGGCTGCAAGGTTCTGAAAGGGCAGCTGGGGGAAGCGCATGCTCTCTGCTAATGACACACTGCTTTCTACATGTTCATTTTGACAAAATGTCACTAGTTTCTGAACCTCGTTTGCAGAGGGCTGCAGAACCAGAAATTCAGTTAAGATGAGAACAGTGCAGAGCACTATAATCACCGTCCTCAAAACGTGCATGAGCTGGACCAGGAATGGGCATTTTCCCAGAAATATTAAAACCGATGGTAGTCATGCCTCGGTATTTCCTGCTCACAATCCTGAGAGTGGTTTTCTCTATTTGCATAAGTCATAGTTAAAATTATATCTATTTGTGTCCACGCCAGTTTATTATTATTATTACTATAACATTCTACCTCTTAACAGCAATTCTTATCATATTCCCCAAATGGGAAAAAGTTACAATTACTTTATTTTTAATAAAGTAAAATGCATAAGAATTGAATAGAAATGTCAAAGAAAAAGCCTGCTGTACAAACAAAACAGTAATAAAGTCATAGGCACTTGTCACTCACAAGGGTATTAACCCACTGAAACTCCTCTGTTCTTCTGAAAAAGTGCTAAAAATAAAAAAAAACCCTCCGTCTAACCCACCACAATGGGCAAATAAATAGAAATGAATTTCTGAGTGACAGGAATTCATCTTGGGGCAATACTGTAACTCTTTTTATTTTCTTTAACATTTGCACTGAAAATTTTAATATTTTGTTACACTTGATGAAATGAAAACATAGCTCCTTCATGAAAGAAATAAATCTTTCTCAATGGATATTTACCAAACACAATATTGCAGCTTTAAATTTTACCACTTTTTTGGGTTCTTAATGTTTGTTTCTATGTTTCTATATGGTCTCTGTATCAGTACTACTTGCTAGTTCATATCGGATCCTGCCATTCTTAACACACACATCTTATTAGATACTCCCAGCTAGGCTAATCTAGGCCAAGATAAAACCTTTCCCCTTAGCATTTGGCTTATTCATTTTGGAAGAATTTATTCACATGTATGTATCGAGCGGTTTGGGTTCTAAGCACTGTGTTAACTACTGTAAAGACAAGCACTTGAATCTGATGCTACAGGTAAAGTGTGGGCAAGGAGCAAAACCAGGACAGAAAGTCTAATTGCCTGGTGCTCCAGGAGAAAATAAAATTTGACCTAAATCTTCGATGGTTAGTAAGGTTCCCCTGAACCCAGGAAAGCCATTGGGACCTAAAACTTTCTGAAACTGCTTAACACCATACAAAAGGCTGGAACACAGCCTGTTTTTAGTGTGCCACAGAGTGGGTGACCAGGGTCTGAGTTACAGCCCCCTTCAAAGTGACAGATACTCCTGCCTTAAGTCACTTTAAGACACGTTTTCAGGAAGCCTGTGTGTTTTGTTCCCTGTCAGATAACTTAAATGGCACAGAGTCAAACGAAACGAGGAAAAATAAGTCCACCAGTATGAATGCGTTGCATCGTGACAAGCTATAACATGGCTATTTGGGTGGACAGAAAAGCATCACATAAGCATGAAGGAATTTGAAAGATAAGTAAATGTGAGGTAATTCACTTTTGAAAGGAATAATAGAGTATTTTTAAAAAATCAAAAACGATTTTACATATACTGTCACTTAAGAGCTAAGAGCAAAAGGTATGTCATTGTGGACTGGAAATTACTGTAGAAATTAACAAAGCCGTACTTACTCCAGCAGCCCTGTGCTATGCACGAGGGTTTGGTTGTGTCTGAACAACCCTAAACTTGACAACTTCTACTGAAGAACTAGAAACAGAAAGGGGAAAGGTTAAAAGGAGGGTATACAAGTAATTTGGAGGGTGCTAGTTTTTTTCTACATAAAATCAAACTTCAGAAGACACCGAGCATAAATAGGATAAAAACATGTTCTTTGACTTTGGAAACAGACACTGATGACAGGGAGGACAATCACAGCGACAATCTAGAGGCTGTTGGTTTGCACCTTGCAGATGAGAAAAATAGAGAAAAAACACTATTTTTTACATTATTAAAATATAATTACACTGTATAATTAGTAAAAGCTAATATGAGCCTCCTCTTTGTTATGGTCAATACAAAATATACTAAAAGATACCATGTTTTTCAGCAAATAATTAATATGTTTTAAAAGCCTTTCTAAGACCTGACTTCAGTAACAGTATATAAACTTATTTGTATTTCAAATTAAAAATTAATACACAGACAAGGGTCAGTGAGGAAACAATAAAGAAATCCAATTGTTTTAAAGGTCTTAGATACAACAGTTTTCATTTTTACTGTAGTAGAGCTGACAAATCCAGACCTGACTGTTGTCAGTTAGCTTTTTTCAGTTTGGTTTTTCTGGACTTCCAGTTCCTGCGCAACTTTTACACGGCTCCCAACACTGGGCTTTGTGCGTGGAAATCAAATGCTCAAATTACCTCCTTTACTTACACATCAGTCTACTGTACAACTTAGTGCAGACCCGTCACTCCCTCAGTCTACATTCAGGATTGTCTACTAATGCCCGCCAGTAACATAATGCAGGTAAAGAGGAAATAGTATTATATGTGTAACCCTGTGTTTCTGTCTCCGTACATTACCATGAATGCCTGTGTTATGATGTAGAATATAGCATGTAAGGCATTTCTTAAAGGAATCCACACATATTTTTCATTTGTTCAACAAACATAGAAACTTTGCAATGTGCAAGGTGTCATGAAAGTACCTCCTCCCTCCAGTTCCCCCAGTAAAGAGCTCAGATGCTCCACACAGGAAGGAAAAGAAAAGCATACTATCTGGTCCTTGTGACCACAGCCCTCATCTGTGATGTCTCCTCCATGGAAGAGGGAAAATCAGTCTTTGTGCAAGCTCAGGGAACATTACAGCTTCAGCCAATGTTGAAACAAACAAAGACTATATAGCAGGGGTGTCCGACCTGAGGCCCAGGGTGGTTGTGAATTCGACCCAACGGCAAATCATAAATTTCCTTAAAACATGATGAGACATTTTTGTGATGATGTGTCGCACTGTATTTACTGTGTCGCCCAAGACAACTCTTCTTCTCCCAGTGTGACCCAGAGACACCACAGGGTTGGACATCACTGCTACAGGATCCAGACTCTCATTCCAATAAAAAAAAAATAATAATTTCACCCATTTCTTTTTTAATCACGGAAAACCATTTACTTCTGTATTCAATGTATGTATGCTTTACTACTTGATTCATAGTCATAAGGTTGGGTAGCACATTTCAGACGCTCTAGTTCTGGTGAAGTCATAACAAGAATTACATTATTTAGGATAAAAGAAGCAGAAAAAGAACTGAAATGCCCATTTGACAAAAATAATTTTTCAAGGGTACAAATAGCTTAAAAGCATGTATATTTTCCAGTATATTTGAAACCATGTGTATGTCTAGATATTTGAGTACATGTCACAAAGTGTTGGTGCCTCATACACACACACACATTATTAGAACAACTAGCTTTCACCAAGCAATAATTGAGTTCAGAATAGTACAGTTCAGGTAAAAAAAAAAATAGAAATTGTAAAAATTATAAAACAGCAATTCAAATGTTGAAATACTTACACATATGCTTTAGGAATAAAAAGCTATTTTATCTTTTATTCAATGAAATTTTTCAACAGATGTCTAAATTGTGGTTAATGATGATACTGTTATATACTTGAAAGATATATTCAGTTCAAGTTTTCCCATGCTCTTTTCCTTGTTCATAGCTTGAGACGATCCCCCTGCAGTGGCTGGAACTGGCTCCAGTCCATTCCTGTTTTCCTCTCCCAGTCATCAGATGGCATACACATAAACCCAGTTTCACTGGGAAAGCCAGGCAACTAGTTAAAAGACAAGGTGGCCTTCTGCACCCCTGCAGTAAAGAATGCTAACTACAGTTTGTAAACACTCATAGTGCACATCGCACATGGCACTTGGATTAGGATTAATCCCTGCAAAGCACTTCACAATTCACAAACCTGTGATAACATAATCATTATTCCCATTTCACAAGTAAGGCCTGGAATTCTTACCTCCTGTGCCCAAACCTTTGTTTTTCCTGCAGCAATTGGATTTACTATATGATGGCTATCCAAAGAGAAGAGCTACAGTGCTTTATATTAGACATTAAATGCATATTTCCACAAGATTTATTAAGTATCCAAATGCTGATGTGATTTTTGAGAGCATTTTCCATCTAAAACCCTGACTAATTGGTGACTCCTAATAAGAACAGAATTACCCTCAAAACCAAGAACTGGAAATAAACACATCTCCAGGTACACCATTTTTGCAAACCTTCTTTTAAAATTGAAGTACCTTGCAAAGAATTTCCCCCCGAGGCTCTAATATTTCAGCCATAAAATGCCTTTTATTGTGCGGTGTAGGAAAACACTGAGTATACCAGCTCTGGAGTAGTGAGATCTCTTCACTTCAGGATGAAAACAGTCACTGATCAAGAGCCCATTGAGAACTCCAAAGCTTGTTCACCTCTTATTTTATGTCCATCTCGTAAAACTGGGGCAGCTTTCTTAGTGCTACTATCTAGTTTAGTGCTCTGGGACTATGTTGTACAATGAATCATGTACAAGCCCTTTTTGATATCCCCCCCCCCTTTGACTTGGCTACAGAATCCTGAAAAATCAAAAGTAGTATCGTCCCAGAGTATAAATCTCTGGGACGATTTGACAATGTACAGTGGCAGTGTATCTGGCATACAGAGATGCAGGTTACAAGAATTCTCCTCAATGCAGTGATTTTAAATGTACCTTACTTTAGAGTATTCTACATTCTCTTTACCAAAAAGCAACTAGAGAGAGAGAGGAAAACAGTGACAGATGGAATGTGATATTTAAGCATAGCCCGCAGTTTTAATTGTAAGCCTTTGTACACAATCAAAAGTGAATTTAACTGAGAAAATGCATCCTGTGTCCCCATCCTCTAATTTTCGCTACTGAAAACGAATTCCGTCGTGGCCACCCTGAACATGGTCCCAAACTAACTGAACACGGTCCCAAACTGAGATGGATGGGACTTACAAAACCCGCTTTATACAGTAACGACACCCACAGAACTTCTGGTGGCTGTGCAAATGCATCCACATACTTTCACGAAGGGGGCACAGAATAAAGGTGACTGTTACTGATAGCATTTCCTACAAAGCTTACAAACCAGTGATTACTCATTGTAAGTCAATTTATCCTTATTCTCTTATGGTAAAGTTAACTTTTTTCATTTAGGAAAGGACTTAAACTTTTAAACATCTTTGTGAGCATCTATGAAAGTTACTTGAATTTAATGATTATATTATTAGCATCTGATGGGTAAAATATTCTCACATGAAAATAAAAACTTTCTGTAGTGAGAGATAGTGTCTCTAAATAATGTGACTATATGTATAATGATTGAGTCAGCAGTATTGATGACAAAAACAGTTTGCATTACTTTTAAGTGGTTGTGTCTGTTTGTACTAATTCTCCATATAAAAATGGAGGAATGAACTCTCTCTACCGGACAGCCTAATAAAAGGGGCAGAATTCTCAATTTATGAGTACTATGGCCTTAATGTGATCAAAAGAATGTAGTAGTAAAATAAAAGTAATAATTTCACGATATTTTGCAATAGGCAGATCATGCCATTAAGATTAACACAGTGAGCACTGGCTGGTATAGCTCAGTGGATTGAGTGCTGGCCTGTGAACCAAAGGCTTGCCAGTTCAATTCCCAGTCAGGGCACATGTCTGGATTGTGGGCCAGGTCCCCAGTAGGGGGTGTGTAAGAGGCAACTACACATGGATGTTTTTTTCCCTTTTTCCCTCCCTTCGCCTCTCTAAAGATTAACACAATGAAACAATGGAATGGGCCTAAAAAAGATTTCGAAATGACTGATTGTTACAAAGTTCTGGACTACATTAGTGGTCCTTGTAGTCCCTGGGAACTTTGATTTATACAGTGACCACTCATGCATTCCTTCAGAGCCAAGATACAGTGGTTGGTAGAGCAAAGTCCCAGCTACATCATCGTGCCGTGTAGTACTATATATTTCCCATTACAACAGCGACCGCAAAAGAAGCATGCCTGTATAAGCAGTGTGCATCAAACAAAATCTTTTCTTCAAACGCTAATAAAGCTATGGTGCTAATTATAAAACAGGTTAAATTAATACATGAAGAACTATAATAGTAAACATAAGATTTTATCTTTAAAGAAACATATAATTATAGCTTGATGGGAGTGTTTTGAGATGAATTTGGTATTTGGAGTTGTTGGAACAAGAATAAAACATACAAAAATTCGGTAAGTCTATGCATCAAGCACCCAAAGACGATGCACATGACCACATCGAGCCTCGAGGGGTGTGGTGTCAAGAATGGACAAGGAAGTGCAGTCTTTCCTGCTGTTGTTGTGGGGCACAGTAGGTTAACAGTCTAGAAAGAGTCCTTCATGAAGCAACACAATCCAGACCTCACACAATAGGTCTGAGGAAAGAATCAAGTTTGTCTGAGGCTACGGAGATTATGGTAGCATAGACCATATTGCAGTAATAAATGCAGCATAACCTGGCATTTCCTAACTAACAGAAAATTGAAGGAAAGCTGGAAAATGGATCCTAATTAACATTTTCAAGAAGACCCTTTTTCTTCACAAGGAGAATGTGACTGGAATGACACCCTAACTCGTATGTCTTCCATCATGAATGTGGTTCTGTCTTTCACAACCAACGACACTTCACTTGCAGTTGGGGGCTGGAATTTGCAGAATGATATCAGACCTCAAAATCACATGTTAACCAATAAGGGCTTTAAATTTCTGACATTTCAAAAATAGTACGTACTTCGCACGTTCTAGTCAATACGTACCTTTCTGCCATATATTCACACCTGGTAGACTAGTACAGTTTGTTCAATTACTAATCAGAGGGTAAGGGAGTTTACAGCAATCAGTACCATGCATGCAACAAAGGAAACTGGATTAGACAAACTTAGTAACATATTGCCCCATTATACAAAAAGACTTTATTTCCGAGTGCAATGGCTAACATCCACTGTGCCAAAATGGTCTCTTGAAACATTTCCCTCAAAGCAAAAGACTTCTCCAACCAATTCCACAAGCTGGATTTTGCCCTCAATTCAGTGTAACAAAGATGTATTAAATTATTACTACGTGCCAGGCACTTTGCTACACCTTGTGAATGCAAAGTTAAATAAGACACTGTTCTTGGTTCTCAAGCTGTACGGTCTAATCGTCTTTTCTGGTTCCCTTAGAACCATTTCCCCTTAATAATCCCTACAACTTTAACTTACCTGAGTTTACTCTTCTCCTTTTCTATCAGCGTGTGTTTCTTTTATTGAAGATAAATCTTTCATGGTCAGTAGGAGCCTTGAACTGATGGACCCAAGATTGGAAGGCACCTCCACTTTGTCTAGCTGCCGATTTGATGCCCTGCAGGGAGATTTAGGGAGTGTTAACAGGAGGAAACAGCCTGTGCTTTTATATCAAATCCTTTTGAGAAACATTAGGCTTATTATTACCCCAACTATAAAAAGAATACAGGAAACGTGTGGCCACAGTCACAAAGGAAGCGAGTGGCACAGATCAGAATTAATCTCTGTCATCCCTGCTGCCTAATTAACGAAGATCAAATTAATCTCATTATTCTATCCTGTGTGTGCACAATTTTGAATAGTATGTGAAATTTGTAACAGCAAGATATTGAATTTTGCTCCATGCTCGCAGAAGTGTCACCCTTTTTAAAGTCTTCCATTCCTATAATAAGCTAACTCTGTCAAATAGTTATGTATTAAAATATTATATGAAGTTTATCAGTGATATAAATGTGATGCATGAGGATCTAAGAATAGGAGCAAAATGAATAATTTACAAATATGTGCATTTTAAAAGAAGTTAATAATATGAGGAATTGTTAAAACTGTACTCTTTAAATCGTGTATATTTATAAAAAATAAGCATCCAACACATCAGAGTTGGTGCAGTAACATCCATTTCAGAATCATTATCTTTCTTCCTCCTGCCAGGTAGATTCTACTATTCATATTTGAATCTGGGACATTTTAAAAGCCTATCTCCACTTCCCATCTTACTGAGATCTGTCCAGGAGAAAAGACAAATCTATATCAAGAACAGTAAGGAATCTTCTTTTCTGTCTTTCAAACCAGTCTGGGGTAAGTGAACAAAGCAGCAGTTAGGTAGAAACAAATTAGTTCAGGAGACTGAAATTTTTTTATTACGAATTCTTAAATACAAGAAAGACATTTCACTCTTCACTGTAGGAATATGTGGATATGGAATATGGAATATGTGGAGGTTTTTTGCCTCGATCTTTTTATATATCTTGTTCACACCACTGCACCAGTAGGTAAATACTGACATATAAAGCACCTCACTATATAAGTCTTTGCCCTCAACTTTAAAATTGAGAGTGATGGTGAAAATACCAGATTAAATATATAATGTATGCATTGACACCCAAGTAACTTTTAAGCTTACAAGAATTTCAAAACTATTTCCCCAGTGACAGGGAGTTGAAGAAGAATATACCCTTTACCTCTGAGTAATATATCTTTCCTCAGAGGTATAACCCATCGTTTCTCAAGGAAATGTGCTATTGTTGCTCAAGAAGTATTAATATGTATTATGATGTAAGTATTATACATTAATAATGGAAATCACAAGTGAGAACAAAGAAAGGGCCATTTACTTTTCATCCTTTTCTTGATTCTGCAGCATTACAGTCTTTGTGAGAGGAAACACTGATTCACTGACTCAACTAACTTCTATCATCCTAATGTGACAGAGGGAGAGAGAGAGAAAAAGAGATTGAAACAGAGAGGGATGGGGCAGGGGGAATCGAAAGAGCAGGTGAATGCAGAATAGAATGCAGAACAAGAAGAAGACACTTGTCCCTGTGTAGCTGCTGTCCTAATGCTATTTGGTAATCTGCTTCATTTGAAATCCTAATTATGTGAATGAAATGTATTCTAAATTGACCGGAAATTTGCTTGTTAAGTGTCACGTAGAAGAAAATGCCTCCTCAGGTTTTCTCGGGTGCAGTGAGTGGAAAGAAACACGTACACAATCATACACCTTACTGCTCCAGGCTGTATTAAAACAATATGTAGACTAATGCACTCCTAACACAATGCTTCATGAATGGCAAATGAGCTAGATGAAAGCTAAGTTTCCAAGTTAAAAAAAAATACAGTACCACTGATTTGTTCTGTGACAGTTGCAATGTTTTTATTCTTACTACATACATACAGCGTCCGGCAGAAGTAAGGCCTGCTTGAGTGTGGTTAGTAGGGTAGTAATATGGGTGTGATTAACTTAAATGAGAGGTGGTACTGATAACTCTTAATATGGGTATAATTTTAACTTAAACATTTGACTTAAAATGTTATATGGTATTCTTGAGTGTGATATTCTTGTGTTAAACAATTACATGCTTATGATTTTGTAATTAAAAGGGACATTATTTGTGCCAGATCCTGTGTAATCAGAGTTCTGCATACAAATAATATACTCTATATAAACAAACACACAATAAATTCCTCATTTTTAAGGGGCTTTATGTGAATTAAATTTGGAGGCATAATTTAATTCACAAATTAGTATCATTCACAAATACTTGAAAAATACAAGGGAAAAATTAGGAACACTTATAAATACTTGGATTTTTGACATCCAGGTATCTCATTTTCTTTGGCCTCACATCCACATGGCCATGGACCAGACATACAAAGTTTAAAGCTCTAGTTGCAATTTTTTAGTTTTGGTTTCTATTCTCTAATAGAAATCTATCATCTAAAGCCTTCTTGCTATTCCACAGGCCAGGAGCATCAGCATCACCTGGGAAGTTAATAGAAATGCAGAATCTCAGGTCCCATCTTAGATGGACTGAATCATAATCTGTATTGTAATAAGGTCCCCTGATGATTTATGTGCCCACAAAAGCTGGGAGAACACAGGGCTAAAGCAGTAAGTTTGCTGTGACAGAAAGAACAATGAACCTGGTTCAAAGCCTAGATCTGCTTCTTTTGCTTTTCTAAGCCCCAGTCCTCTCATCTAAAAATAGTGCTGATCAGTCTGACACGACTGCCTCAGAGTAAAGATATGGATCCTATTAGCATCTGTGTGAAAATATTATGAAATGGAGGATGTGAAGAGAGACAATATGACGGCCCATGTCCTTCGGAAAGGTTTCAAGGGTAAATGAGGACAGTGGAGGGAATGGGAGGGAATAATGAGCAATTAAATCAACACAGAACAGGAAGCTCGGAGAGGGAGGAAAAGGAAGGAAAGCACGTGTGCGAGGAAAGAGAGCATGGAGTAGCATGGTGTGCACTTTCCAAATGAATGGTAGCTCTTTGTTCACTAAAAATGATGATGATAAAGATAATAATAATGGTGGCAATAGTAAGCGTGTGATCGAAATTGTTTGCTGTATGGATAAATTAACAGTATAGAAACTTTTCTAGAAGCATTTATGTATGATTAACTGTCTCCCATTTAAAAATTAAAAAAAAACAACCCACAAAAAAACTTCCAAGCCCGTGTTTCCATCTGAATACTGTAGTTTATAGTGTCACCTTTGCAGGCATTTTTGTTTGCCATCTGCATTCCTCACCCACCAGTGTCGCTCACCACCACCGCTACCGCCAACAGTGCACCTTGTCCCATCCCCAAAACTGTTCTGGTCAGACCTAACACTGACCTCCTTCCTGTTACATTTGAGAACACTTCCCAATCCTCAGCTCACCTGACCTCTCTGTCACATTCAACACTGGTTGTCATCGCCTCTTCTAGAAAGACCCTCTTTCTTGTTTCCTATGACAAAATCACATTCTGGCGTCTCTCTGACTTCTCCCACTGCTTTTGCTGGGCCTCCTCTCACTCTGCAGTGCACAGACCCTTAGGGGCCCAAGGACAGTATTCAGGGGCTGGGATTTACTGTGGGAGAATGGCATCTTTGTTTTCATTCACCTTTTAGAGTTTAAAGGAAAGCATCAAGCTTCAAAAACTTAAAAGAGCATAACCAGAGGGTTCCAACCTACAGCCCACAGGCCGCATGAAGCCCAGGGTGGCTGTGAATGTGGCCCAACACAAAATCGTACATTTTCTTAAAACATGATGAGATTTGTTTTGTGATAACGTGTCACAGTGTATTTAATGTGGGGCCCAGTACAGCTCTTCTTGCAGTGTAGCCCAGAGACCCCAAAAGGTTGCACACTCCTGGAACCATACCTGTAACTTTAACACCAACAGAAATCACATAATTTCATATCCCATTACAGTTGTGAAATATATCACAAAATGTTATTTAGCATCCTCTTTAAAATCAAGGTGGTTATTATGTCTAGTATATCTTCTTATTTAATGTGTTAATTTAAAAAGCACCTGTTTTTATAACAATACAGTTTTCAATATTTTCATAACTTTATTTCAATGTAATTGCTTTCTGTAATTTCAGTATTGTCTACAAAATTATATTATGCATACTAAATATGTGTAATTATGTCTTATAACATGTGTATGTATATGTAAGTATATCACATACCCTGACATACACACACAGGTGTATAATTAGAAAGCATAATTCTGAAAAGGGGGCCTGAAGTTTCACCAGAATGCTGCAGAAGTGCTTTATGGCATAAACAAGGTTCAGAACTCTTTTCTCTTACAGGTTTTCTCCAGAGCCACTCACACCTCCACTTAGATATCCCAGAGGGTGGGTTACCCTAAAATAATGATGCCCATTTCTCCAAATCCGGTTTTCTTTTGTCACGTGGATCATAATCAAGCTATCAACTTTCCAAAGTGGGAAAAACCCTCATGTCCATTTATTTCATTACTTATTTACTTTGCTTCATTCTCTTAATTATGTCTGAACTACGCTGAATAGAAATTCAGTGTTATTTCTTGCCATCTCCTACCTTCACGGCTGCAATGGTATTCAAAGTGGCCTCCCCATCTGCAGCCTTGCCTAAGTTGATTCTACTGTGCTCATGGCACTCAAAGCAATAGTTTCAAAATACACATGCTGCCGTTTTACTCCACTTCTCCAGCAGTTAGCTGACTCTCCACATAATCACGGCTTTGGGGGCCTTGCTGTCGTCTGATCCCAGTCCAGCTCTCATCATTCACCTTCAATTAACACCTTATTTTGTGTCCCAGCCATTCTGAAATTTTTTTCAGCCCTTTGTATTTTACTGTTTTCTCTAGATTCTGCTCACTCGTGAATTCTCTCTTCCTTCCATCCCTCTCAGTCCACCCTAACTCCCGTCCATGCTTTCTTTTTCAGCCTAAATGAAATTTCATTCTGAAAGTCTTCTCTCAGCCATGGTCTCTCACCCACTATGCATGTGAACCGTTCCCCCATGCCGTACACACATGGGGCAGGTCGCTTCTCAATGTGCTTCCTAAACGCACTGCATTCCCCATGGCGCATCATTAGTGACTCCATAGAACGCCTGTTCACTTGCCTGCTTCCCACAGTACATTGTATCCTCATCACACACAGAACATCCCAAGGGTGAAAATGATATTTTAGGGTGAAGGGATATATTAATATGTTAATAACATCAAAAAAACTAAGCATAAACTAATGGCAACATCTAATACTTACATTGCTTTATGTATATGAACTCACATCCTTCCAAATAACTCTGATATGCACCATCGATGTTCCCATTTTATAGGCACAAAACTGAGACTTAGAGGGCAAAGGAACTCAGAAAGTAAATGGTAGAACCAGAATTTACATCTGTGCAGCCTCACCATAGCATCCAAGTTCTCAGGCATCGCTTGAAAACCATTATTAGCTGACACTGACATAGAACTGACCACAGTCGACACTGTCGTAACTCACATGCACTGATTCATGTAATCTCAAAACAGTCATCCAAGCACTGACTACCATTGGCATAGCACCTAGTAGCGCCTTCATCATTAAGATTTGGGTGAAGCCATGAAAGGAGAAGATTGTGTTCTTCCAGGGAACTATTTATTGTTTAACTAATAAAAGGCAGTGCTGTGAACTCATATTTGTGAAGCCATTGTATTCAAAGTGTTCACACGGTAAGGTAACCTCTTTTGGTTCTGAGGCCCAGCACTTGAAAATAATACCATTAGCAATATCACCTTTGAATTTTACTTTACATTGTAAATCTGGTGATGTTTACAGCCGTGCCCACTTTCAGCCCCCACAGGATGCCTTTAGTCAGCAGAACGAGTGTTCAGTGAGTTTTTCTATTGCAGGTGCACCCTGCATGCTGACCAGGTATGGCTCTGCAAGATGTGATGGCAACCGCTTAGCTTCATGTTGAACGGTTCTGGATTAAGAGTCGAAAGCACGGTCTTCATTGTCACTTCAGCACTCATGAGGAGATGTCATTTTCCAGGACTCAGATTTTGCACCTGTGAAATCAGCACGTTACCAGGGTAAGACATGTGAGTCCTTGGTAGTTCTGGGCACATGATTCTGTGAAGCCACGAACCAGTCACAAAATGCAGCGTGACTGTTTCATTCTCTTCCAGCCAGCTGGATGAAATTAATAACTGGTGGCTTTTCCTGTTGTTGGCTAGACATGCAAAATTAACACATGAGCATTAGACTTAGCTTATTACTCAGATTTGAGTAATAAGGAGACACCTGTTTCTAAACATCATAGCATATCATAGAAATCCATTCAAAAATATTGATATGATGTCATACATGAGCATAAAATGATCATCATGTAGGCAGAGTCTTTGAAGACTGTTCACTACGAAGCAGTGCTAATTGGATAAAGACTGCAGTTGTTAAGAGGAGATTTTCAGAAGTTGATATACTGTGATTCAACTGCCATGAGTAATGACATGTTACACTACACAGCTCAGGTACAAAGAAGTGCCAACACGGGTGACAGGGATGCACACTGGCTATCTGGTGTCCAGCCCAGGCATCAATATGGGCTATGAGCTAAGACTCATAAAGCTTTTTCCATGGACTTCGGGTGCAGAGGTCAGCCTGGAGAGTTTTCTTTCTTTCCAAGCATTGTGTAGAATAGCAGTAAATGTAACATTTCTACAAATTACTAAACAAGTAAAGAACAGCTTACCTTAACCTCCTGAGCAAAGAAGACACTAGGAAAAAACAAAAGGGACTGAAGAATCTGATTTTAGAGCTTCTCACAGGGAAATAATGTTTGAATGAATGTTCATACGTACCAAGCAGTTAGTCATGCCATAACCTCAGGAAGCATCACATTTACTAAGCATTTATTTTTAGATCTGGCAAGACTGAACTGAGTGCACTAAAATATTACTCTGGTAAAATATGAAACTAAAAAAGATATCACAGTTACATGCTTTATTTTTAACAGTGACTTAGAGTATTTCCCTGAAATATAAAACATCTCTCATCTTAGTGAAAACTTTAACCAGTGTGGGTCAAGGGTGGGTAACATAAATAGGAATTCTGGGTTAAGAGTCATAAGCAGTTCCAAAAATACATCCTAAAAAATCTTCTAATTCATTCACAGTGGCACCTCAGTACTCGTTAATTCAATCTGGAACTTGTGAGGAGTGCTGAAACCGACAAGTACAGAACAATGAAGGCTTTTCTCTTGCAGGGCGACGTTGTGACTCATACAAGTCCAGCAAGTGCCCCGAGTCCTAAACAAGCACCAAGTGCTGAAACTTTTTTGTTGTTGTTGTTGTCAAAATGCAACGAGTATTGGGTTTGGTGAGTTCTAAAGCCAAAGAATAGCGAGGTACTACTGTAATTTCTTTGTTACACTGTTTTTATTCTCCATGATCTCAGCAGCTAAGAAAAATCATTCGCAGAAAAAAAAATACCAATGTATTAAGTGGCCTCCAGACTGTTCTTGATGAAGGAACAGAAATTCAAATTAAAAAAAAATAAAACAAAACACAATACTAGATGGAATCCTACCGTTTTGGAATGGAAAGGGGCCTTAGAGATCTCCCATTGGCTTCTGGAAATGTTCCCCTTAGCAGTGTGGGGTCTAACCCAGTACAGCTGTCCGGTCGGGTTAGCCGGTGCCATCGGGGAGAACACCCATGAACAAGATCAACAATAACTAGAAAATCGCTGGAAAAAGTGGGTGTTGTCAGGGAATTCAGACTTTGTGATATAAAAATGCAGGTGCAATACATAGTAACACAATGCAGAATCTCTACAACGGGTAAGCCAGCTAACAGAAGGGAAGAGATTTATTTCCTGAAATCTCTCTCCTGTCATCCAACGCTGCCCAAGGGGAGAGGCGCAGAACAAGGATCCACATAAACAGGGCATGACTCACAGTGTCCACTTGGGTCTTCATTCTTCTTCCCTGCCCTACTCCTTCCTTCGTTCTTTAACAATTCCTTCTTCCCCCAACCATTAAGGGAAAAATGATTACAGGAAAAATAAAACTATGTAAAATAAGGAATTTCTTTAATTCTTTACTGCCACTATGTACCCAAACACATGTCACTCTATCTTACTTTCTCCTATTGCTCCTGCTCTTTCTCTGTCTCTCTGTACCTCCCTCAGAATTATTTTTTAAGACTGAATGTCCTAGAAGGCATGTAGTTTTTAAGCTATAAGTGATATTTACTATAGAGTTATAACTGCCACATATATTTGAAGAACAAATGATAAATGATTAAACATGTTCCAAAACAAAATTAAACTTTGCTTTTTGGAGGAGATAACAAAGCAATTTATGAATTATAGGGATTATAAAGGTATTTTGAAAATCTGCCATGTAGAGTATGCCTTTCATAATCCACAGCCACGCAGAAGTCGGCTCTAGAGAATGGGAAGATGTAGCCAGAATCTTCCCTTACCAATGTGTTTGACACTTAAGCCACAGTGAGCGAGAACGGCATTTGTTTACTAAACCACACAGGTAACACCTGTACGTGGATTACCTGTTCCAAAATGTCAAATAAGAACTGACTAGCAAAAGGCTTTCATTAAAAAAAAAATGAGTGTACACCTAGTGTGTACAATCAATTTCCTGTTAGTATCAGTGAGTAGGGGCAGTTACAAAATTCACAATAGTGGGTGCTGAAAACAAACCTATTCTTGGTTTGACCTGTCTGGAGCAAGATTTGAATAACAGTGTATAATGGAACATAGACTTGCGAATTCACTGTGAAGAATCTGGGTAACCTGTTTTGGTAATCAAGTCTGGAAAGCTACCAGCCTCTAAAATCATGTTGATATCACATAGCCTTCACAAGTCAACTATCCATGTTTGCTTTATTGGCCAGCTTTCTAATGTCAAAGAGTTAAATGCTTTATTCAAAAATCATTTTCTTCTAGGTTTCTCTCCCCACCCAGAAGATTTGTGTGCACATGAAAGTGTGAGAAGTACTTGTTACAAATACTTCTCCAGGATATTGGAAATGACTTGCCATATTACCCAGTGGAAGTAGTCTTAAAGAAACAGGCCAGGAAAAGTGTTTATTTCCGTCCTTTTCCTTCCCCTCCCTCCCTCCCTGCCTCCCTTCTTCCCTTCCCTTCCTTCCTTCCTTTCCTCCCTCCCTTCCTTACTTCCTTTTCCTTCCTTCCTTCCCTCCCTTCCTCCCTTACTTCCTTTCTTCCTTTCCCCTTCCTCCCTCCCCCCCCCTTCCTAGAACACTCATTCAGGCATACTTCCCTCTTTCACAGCGAGTAAACAATTTCTTAAAACTAATTTCAGTGTCTCTGAACTCTGCACTACTCCTTCAGGCCTTTTGCATGCAAGCTAGTGAATTACTACATTAGTGAAATCTGGAAAATTGTCAACGAAAATTTTCAGCATTGGAAGATTCTAGCTTATTCCACAATAAATTTCAGAAGCCCTTCTTTCTTTCTTGTTAAACTTTGTTTTAATGGGTCTCAAAATTCTGTGGCAGATTTTGGTCAAGTTATTTCCATTAAAAAGTACTGATTTTAAAATCTAGTAACTTAAAAACTAGCATGCACACACAAAAACCAAATGGTCCACAAAATGTTCTCCTTTCCTTCTGAAGGTTTCACAATGCATTGTGATCAGTAACCAGTCCTTTACTGTTAAACTTTAGTGGCCAATTGAGGCAAACAGTTTTGAGACCATTCTCCCACTACTGAGTAAGACTGGGGTGGCAGATGTTGGGGCTAATACTCATTTCACCTTTGGAGCTTTCTGGGCAGACTTGGTGGCTTTGCCAGCTCCAGCTACCTTCTTGTTCACTGCTTCGATGACACCAATAGCACCTGTCTGTCTCACATCATGAACAGCAAAGCGGTCCAGAGGAGATAGTCAGAGAAGCTCTCAACACACATGGGCTCGCCAGGAACCATATCAATGATGGCGGCATCACCAGGTCTCACTAACTTTGGGCCATCTTCCAGCTTTTTCCTGGAGCAAAGATCAATCTCCTGTAGCTCAGCACATTTGCAAGCAGTGTGATCTGTGTGACGATCCAGCACCAGCATGTGTCCAGCACTGATCTGGCCTGGATGGTTGAGGATAATCGCCTGAGCTGTGAAGACAGCTGCTTCCATTGATGGGTCATTTTTGCTCTCACCAGCCACATCGCCACGACGAACATCTTTGACAGACACGTTCTTAACACTGAAGCCCACATTGTCCCCAGGAAGAGTTCTGCTCAAAGCTTCATGATGCATTTCGACAGACTTTACTTCAGTTGTAACATTGACTGCAGCAAAGGTGACCACCACGCCAGGTCTGAGAATACCAGTCTCCACTCAGCCCGCAGGGACAGTTCCAATGCCGCCAATTTTGTAGACATCCTGGAGAGGCAGACGCAGGGGCTTGTCAGTCAGACGAGTTGGTGGCAGGATGCAATCCAGAGCTTCAAGTAGCGTGGTTCCACTGGCACTGTCATCTTTTCAGGTGACTTTCCATCCCTGGAACAAGGCATGTTAGCACTTGGCTCCAGCATGTTATCGCCATTCCAACCAGAAATTGACACAAATGCTACCGTGTCAGGGTTATAGCCAATTTTCTTAATGTAGTTGCTGACTTCTTTAACAATTTCCTTGTATCTCTTCTGGCTATAAGGCGGCTCAATTGAATCCATTTTGTTAACACTAACCATCAGCAGTTTCACACCCAGTGTGTCAGCTAGAAAGGCATGCTCACAGGCCTGCCCATTCTTGGAGATGCCTGCTTTGAACTCACCAACACCAGCAGCAACAATCAGGACAGCGCACTTGGCCTGAGATGTTCCTGTAATCATGTTCTTTATAAAGTCTCTGTATCCTGGGGCATCAGAGATGGTCACATTATACTTGCTGGTTTTGAATTTCCACAGGGAGGTATCAATGGTGATACCACGTGCACACTTTCAGTTTATCCAAGGCCCAGGCATACTTGAAGGAGCCCTTCCCCATCTCAGCAGCCTCCTTCTCAAATTTTTCAGTGGTTCTTTTGTCAATCCCGCCACATTTGTGGATCAGATGGCCAGTGGTGGTAGACTTGCCAGAATCTGCATGTCCAATAACTATAGTGTTGATGTGAGTCTTCTCCTTTCACATTTGGGCTTTGACTTAGTGGGGTTTTCTCAACACCTGTGTTCTGGTGGCAAACCCATGGCAAAAAGCCAGAAGCCCTTATTTCCAATCATACCCAAGAAGCCATTTCTAGCTTCTTCTATTTACTCATCTATTCTAAAGCTAGAGATAAACAAGTGCAGTATATACAGGGTCCAGCAGAAGTAACTCCATTGAGTATGGTTCATAGGATAGTACATGAATGTCTTGCATGAGATGGACAGCAATTTGAACACTGCACCTAAAATGTCCTATGGTGTGCTTGAGTGTGATATTGTTATATTACAGAATTACATGCTTATGATTTTGTAATGGAAGAGTTTCATGTAATAAAAAAGGGGCATTATTTGTGCTGGATGCTGTATTTATTAAATCAGAACAAATAATCCAGTTCACCTACATGTAAATAATGCCTTCAGTTTGTAATGTAGCTACTAACTTTTTTTCCTGTGTATAATGCACACTTTGTTGCCCGAATTTTTGAGGGAAAATTAAGGATGCACATTATGGGTGGGTAGAACGAGAAATACCTTGTATCCATTCTTGGGTTTTGTAATTATTTGTTACATAAAACTTGTTGTACCATAATATGTTCAAAACTCAATGCTGAAAATCCTTTATGGTGCAAAAAAAATGAGTATCTAAATATAAAAAATAATAAATAAATAAATAAATAAATTAGAAAATGAAAACAAAAGATTTTTTTCCTGACAGTTTTGACCCAAACTGGGGGTGTGCATCATACACGGCAAATGCGGGTCAGTGTGAGACAAACACCTTGAGGTCGGTGTTTCGCTCCTGCTCATTTTCTGTGACTTGGGAGAAAGGCTTCAAAGAACAGTTGCTGGGCAAATGCAAGTGTCATGATTAATCCCTTGAAAACATAACGAATTTGACATCTTAAAATGCTCTATTATTTGCACATTTAAAAATATCCTGTCCCAACCCTGTCTTTCTTTTCTACCCTTTTGTGCTATTCAAAATAATATCAACATTTTGATGTAGAGGCTAAGAAATTTGTACTTTAATTTATATTTGCATCTATATCTAACTTTCTGTACACTTCTCTGTACGGTACTCAGAAACAGTAATACATAATAGAATGACTAAAACATTTTTTTATAAAAGTCCTTGGGTGAGGATAGAAAAGTTTATTTTAAGTAGAATGACTAAATTAAACATTACTATTGACTTATTACAATTACTGCTAACATCTCACTAATTAAAGCTACATAATTGACCATTCTAAAGGAGTCAAACTAGAGAAAATATTTAAAGTTGACCACCTTGTGTTATCTAACAGGTTGTTTTCATTGATTTTAGAGGAAGGGAGGTGGGAAGGGAAGGAGGGAGAGAGGGAAAGAGAAACTCCAACTTCCGGTTCCCCTTATTTATGCATTCATTGGTCGTTTCCTGCATGTGCCCTGAGCAAGTATCCAATGGCAACTTTAGACACTCTAGCCAACTGGGCTACCAGGCCAGGGCTCTAACAGGTTTTTAAAAACTCTTTCTTGGTCTTACTAAGGCATTTTATATTACCTTTCAACTCTTTCTTGACATCCTCTCAGCTTAAATGTGATGTTACACTATCTCAGTATCTGCTACCATTTGGACCAGTTCTTTGTGAACTCCTCTTCAGGTGCCCCTTCTTCCATCAACTCCTAAATTTGTGTAAATACACATCTTCATCAGTGCAGGCTATTAGAGCAAAAGTAACATTAACTGGGGGGCTTCTAAACAATGGAAATTTATTTCTCATAGTTCTGGCATCTGGGAAGTCCAAGATCAAGGCACTGAGATTGAGTGTCCAGTGAGGGTCTACTTCCTGGTTCAGAGGCGGCGGAAGAGGCAGAGGAGCACTCTGCTTTGTCTCCTGCAAGGGCACTCATCCCATTCACAGGGGTTTTGCTCTCAGGGCCTAATGCCCTCACAGTGGCGCCAACTCTTTAGACCATCGCTCTGGGGGGCAGAATCTCAACACATGAATTTGCAGGGGTCACAATTCTTTGGCTTCTCATCTTTCCATGTTCCACTCACAGTCTCATCTTGCAATGTGACCTTGAACAAATAACTTTACATTTCTGGGTCTCAGTTTCCTGATAAGCAAAATAAAGACAATGAGGTTTGTATCATATAGGATAAGTAAAAGCTTTCCTTCTTGTTTATATCTTTATTTTAGCCATTTTACCTTTTTTGATTTTTTTATTGTTATTCTCTTATAGTAGTCCCAATTTTTCCCTCTTTGCCCTCCTCTGCCCATCCCACTCCTGGCTCCCAGTTAATTCCCACAGCATTAAATTAGCTCATACATACAAACCACTTCAAACAGCGCTTGGCCGATAGAAAGAGTAGGAATGATTGCCAAATCTACATCTCCAGCTCTTGTGGAGATTATTTCAATCTCCACACTATCATGCAAGTTTTTATTGAACACAATCCCATAAAACATGCTGCTATCTCTCAGAGTCAACTAATTGAATACACATGCCAGCTTTTTCCAGAAATCTGGCTCTCGATCCCCGACTTTCCATTGCATTGATGGCACTGTCATTAAGTAGCCATCTGAATTAAAAGTCTTAGTCAACATCTACACCCTATGTCCTCCCTGACCCAAGTCCTGTCACTTCTTCCTGCTTGTCTCTGTCACCAGTTGCCTCGTTGTAACGCACTCAGTTACCCTGCTAGATGAGAGTCTTTCCTTTCCGCCAGTAGATTACCATACAATACCCCACTTGCCAACAAGGGTTTCTTTCTGTACTTTCTCTTACCCTACTCCTAATTCATTATAGAAATCATGATTAAACAAATTTCCTGAAGGGAAGTCTCATGAAATCATTTTTATACTCAGTATTCTTCAATAGTTCTCTTCCATCTGGTTCGAAAACCCTCCAAAATCTGCCCTTTACAGTCTTAACCCCTCTGAATTTATCATTTGTATTGCCATTAATCTTGTCATCAATCAGTTGTTTTACCTTATAAATCTCATTTTAGTATTTAAAATTTATCAAATCACATTTTAATTGTACATATAAATATATAAGGTTCTTGAGGACAATTATAAAGTATTATAAATTTTTCTGCTATCGTAACTCACTTTATATTATGTACAATAACCATTGGCTTACTTCATTTTATATTATCACTTGTATGTTTACAGACTAAAGCTGATTTGCCATCCCAAATAATTGAAATGGGCAACTGCATCTTTACCCTTGATACTATAAAAAATAGTATCTTACCTAACAAACCATGTGTAGTGGTAAGACATAATTAATCACTGTGGTCGATAACACATGTTAATATCCATTCAAGAGCAGATACTAGGCCATTTTAAAGTCCATATTCAGTCCACTCTCTTTTACTTTTTTTTTTACCCACCTGCCTCTTGCTCTCCACTGTAAACTCTTCCATGACATAGTTAACAATGGGCTCTTTCTGTATTCCAGGTAAGTGATTCTCAACCGGGGCAATTTTGCCCCTCAGGAGACATCATAAATTATCTGGGGGTATTTTTGGTTGTCACAGCTGGAGAGGAGGGTAGTGCTCAGGTATCAAGTGGAGTACAGGTCAGAGACACTGCTAACTACCTACTCTTCCCAGGGCACCCTCCACAACAAAGAAAGATCCAGTAAAAAATGCCAACAGTGTCAAGACTGAGAAATGCTTGCCTTGACACATTAACCCCAGAGTCGGCCCCTTCCTTACTCCTAACCCCTTATAGGTCCTTTTCCTCCTCAGATTCACCTATTTTGCCATCTACCAGTTGGCTCATTTGTTCCCTAGTTATTAAAGGTATCTCATCTTTACCTAGGAAGGATACAATGCTGACTTGATACCTTGATAAGTGACTTGGTGTTTTAGTTTGCAAATCAAGGTTCTTCTAACATAATTTTGTCAAATGATTCTATATTTTTGTCTTTTATTCTTGAATACTGCAGTAACTCAAGGGCTAGAACCTAGGTTACTCCTGCTGGTTGTCTCCCTCAGAAAGTCTCGCTCCCTAATAGCCCATGACTGTTTCCCATATTAGCTGTCGGACTTCCTGGCCCTTTGTCTGCTTTAGGATTTTCCTGTTTTATTCTCAACCCATACATAGGGTTACTTGCCTATCTCTAGGGTTGACATCGTCATACAAAAACCCATACAAAGTAAGCACTCATCCTAAAAATCCTGTCAGCTCTACTCTTAAGAATAATTCTCTGACATGTTTGTAACAGAAATGGTTACAAATTCTCTTTAGCCCAAATTTCATGATACATTTGATGGAAATAATGATAGCATCTTTGTTAATTAACACATTAGCTTCTTTTGTAAATGATGCCAAAGAAAGAAAATGCAGCGCCTATACAATATACACTGGTTCCCGCTCACTATTTGACATTTTCTCGATCAGCATTTCAGTTTTAACAAATAATAACAAAACACTGCTTTGGTATTTCAACTTACTTGTAACTGAAGGGTATTTTTAGAAAGAAGAAATAGGAAACATAAGCCAAAAAAAAATTAGAGGGTTTAGCCAAAACAGCTACAAAATTTTCAAGATCTCGGAAAAAAAAATGATTATATGTAGATTTTTTCTGAATTCAAGCACATACAGTTTTGTTGGAAAATCAAATAATTTGTTTAAAAGCAGTTGATGATTTTAACTGTAGTGACCACCCCACAGTGGTTTACCTAAACATGACAGACTGCAGAATTTTTCACTTCTCTGTTCAGATGGACAAATGTTACCATTTTCTTCACCATGCCACATTAATATCCAATATTTACATGGCAACCCAAACATAAACCAAAATCACATTTCTTTAGAGAACCCTTAGAGGTTGTTGCATTTTCCATTTCCAATCCATTGTTCAAATGAATGAAATGGAGACACGTGAAGTATGTAAATAACACTGATTCATCCGACAAGGGAGTCACTGAATCCCAGGAATAAGGAATGATGTTTAAACAGGAATTCGTGAATGGCAAAAGTTTCCAAGCAAGCACTTCACATTCCCAAGTGAGTGAAGCTGTTCTTTAAAACCCTGCCTGAGTCTATCCCGCTGAAGAGCAATACCTCCTGTACTATCACCCAGAGTTTAGGATGCATTATAATTTAGATATACTAACTAGTGATTACTCCATGACTGGACTACTGATGCCTTTGCCAGAGTAACACTCCGTTAACTAAAAAAATTATCTTCAGCTAGTAATAGCATATCATGCTTTAATTTTCATCTGTTTCATTAGAGATTATAGCCTTTGGTGGAAAGTTATCTTTTTCTTTAAGTTGCTTGAATTTATAAAAGTCTGCAAGCTACTGTAAGACTTATACTATATTTTATTCTAAAACAATAAACTTCATAAGTTTTTAATCACAGGAGTTCATATTTCAGGAGTTCATATAGAGTGACCTTTCCTCAGGAAATCTGAAATGTCTAAATCTGACAAAATATAAATATAATAAAGTATAGTAAATAAAGAAAGAAATTCTGCTTGTAAGATTTAATTGCAATGCTACACTTTATTTGCTTTGGTCTGATGTTTGTTTTTGCATCCAAAATGATGCAGAGAGTTAACTAGAACTTCTATTCTAGCGAACATTCCAGTGAACAGAACTAAAATACTATGTCACTTTGAGAAAACTGGAAAGCCAGGCATATGAATGCACAAAAAAGAGACTAAAATACAAAGTATGTTATTTTATAGATTTGAAATCTACAATAAAGTGACAACATTGCATTTTTATTGTAATTGAAAATATGTCAGCAATGTCCTCTCAGCCATTCTTGTTCTTTATGTTTTAGAGGCCTGTGTGTGATGAGTCACGAGAGTTTTTCCACCCTTATTTCAGAGGGGTTCTTTAGTTACAGGGCTTTGATTTTTTGTTTTCAAAGTTAAATATCAAGCCTTACTCCCTCTGGTCACCTCTTTCTGATAAACAGGATGCTACTTCTAAGAAGTATTTAATAACATTCACAATTAAAAGTCTTACCTAAACCTCTGTTTATGGAAGAAGTAGCCTCATTAACAGGTTTCCCACAAAGTCCCTCTTACTGATGTTCTCTGGAAGACACTAGAGGTGAAAAGAAATGAAGTTAAAAAGGAAAACAAGCATGAGAACAAACAGTCTTCTACCTTTGAGATTTTCAGGTCAGCAGTTGTGGGGGAAATTGCCACGATTGTCCCTGAGAACAAAGGTACCTGGAATAAGAGGCAAAAAGGTAAGCATAAGACTGTTCACCCCCAAGACTTCCCTCTGGTTTTCTGAAGAACTAGGCATAAAGCTATGGAGGGATCTGCCAGTAGGTCATAGAACCTGTACTGGTTTTCTGTTACTGCCACATCCAGTTGTCACAGTCTTAGAGGCTTAAAGAAAACACCCATTTCTATCTCATAGTTCTGTAGGTCAGAAGTCCGGGTGGACTTGCATGGGTTGTCTGTTCAGGGTGTTACAGGGCTGAAATCAAAGAGCTGGTTATCTGTACCCAGTACATTTTGGGAAAGAATCTACTTCCAAGCTCATTCATGTTGGAGGAAGGATTCAGTTCCCTATGGTTGTTGGACTGAGGATTCTGGTTAAAGGTTTGTCAATCATGTTTATCTTTTCAAAGAACCAGCTCTTGGTTTCATTGATCTTTTGTATTTTTTTTTAGATTCTATTTTGTTTTTTTTTCTGCTCTCATCTTTATTATTTGTTTCCTTCTGCTTATGTCGTGCTTTGTTTGTTGGTTTTCTCCAGTTCCTTTAAGAGATAAGTTGCTTCCTGAGTTAGGCCTGTGATGTGAAATTTCCCTCCTAGGCATGCTTTCCCCTAGTTGCTGGGTTGTTGCGTTCTCATTTTCATTTCTTTCAAGGTAACTTTTGATTGCTTTCTTGATTTCATTATTAACCCATTCAATGTTTAGTAACATGTTATTTAGCCACCACATCTCTGTGTGTTTTCAGATTTTTTGTGTGTGTGTGACTGATTTCTAGTTTCATACCATTATGGTCAGAGAACATGCTTGATATGGTTTTGGTTTTACACTTATTCAGACATGTTTTCTATCCCAACATGTGGTCTATCCTAGAAGTGCACTTGAAAAGATTGTATAATCTGCTGCTTTGGGGTGAAACACTCTGGAGATAGTGATTAAATTGATCTGATCTCGTGTGTTATTTAAGGGCACTGTTTCCTTGTTGATCTTCTGTCTGGAAGATCTATCCATTGATATCAGTGAGGTGTTAAAGTCCCCATCTATGGCTGTATCACAGTCATTCTCTCCCTTTATGTCAATCAAGATTATAATTCTTTATTATTACTGTCAATCTCTCTTACATTGGTATTCCTCTCTCCCGCCTTTCTCTCTTCCTCTCTCTCCCCCACTCTCTAAAAGTAATGAATAAAAATGTTCTCGGGTGAGCATAAAAAAAATTTAAAAAAGAACTCCACGATGCTGTCAATATAGTTTAAGAACTCTCTGAGATCTTAAAAACAAAGACAAAACCAAAAACCTATGCCTGCATTCCCATTTTACCATTGAAGACACTGAGACTCAGACCTAATAAAAAAGACTTCCAGTTCCAAGTTGAGCTGATTTGAAATCCACACATCCTGGATTCAGGGCACCATGTTTCCTAACAAACTACATTGCATCTTAATCTGTAAACATATGCTAACTAGTGAAAATGCACATTCTTGCCAGAGTTCCTGCATGCTTGTTTTTAATATATGCCTATAAATTGGACAATCTGGAAGAAATGGAATAAACTCCCATAAACATACAACCTTCCAAAATTGAATCCGGAAGAATCAGAGAATCTGAACAGACAGATTACCACCAGTGAAATAGAAGTGGTACTAAAAAAAATCCCAATAAATAAATGCTCTGGACCAGATGGCTTTACAGGTGAATCTTCCAAGAAGAACTAACACCTCTCCTTCTCAAATTATTCCAAAAAATTCAAGAGGAGAAAAACTCCCAAGCTCATGTTCCGAGGCCAAAATTATCCTAATTCCAAAACGAGATAAAGACACTACAATGAAACAAATATTGGCCAATATTTCTAATGAATATCGATGCTAAAATTCTCAATAAAATATTAGAAAACTGAACACAGCAATACATCAAAAAGATCATACACCATGATCAAGTGGGATTTATTCCAGGGATGCAAGGTTATTACAATGTTTACAAATCAATAAAGGTAATACACCACATAAAATGCAGGAGAAAAAACACATGATCATATCAATATATGCAGAAAAAGCATCTGACAAAATACAGCACCATTTATGTTAAAAGCTCTCAGCAAAGTGGAAATAGAGGAAATATACCTCAACGTAATAAAGGCCACATATGACAAACATACACCAACATCATACGCAATGGGCAAAAATTAAGAGATTTTAATCAAGATGAAGATCAAGACAAGGGTGTCCACTTTCACCTCTTTTATTCAACATGGTACTGGGAGTCCTGGCCATAGCAATCAGATAAGAAGAAGAAATAAAAGACATCCAAATTGGAAAGGAGAAAATAAAACGGTTGTTATTCGAAGATGACAGAATATTGTACATAGAACACTCTAAAGACTACACCAAAAAACTACTAAATGTAGCTAATAAATGAATTTGGCAAAATAACAGGATACAAAATGGACACTCAGAAACCTGTGGCACTTCTATACACCAATAATGAACTCTCAGAAAGAAAAACTAAGAAAACCAATCTCATTTACACTGTAGATTTACACAATGGAGCAGAAACAAAGAAAGAAATGTTACCTTTGTGACAGCATGGATGGACCTGGAGAGCATTATGCTAAGTGAAATATGCCAGAGAAAGACAAATACCATGTGATCTCACTTATATATAGAATTTAATGAACAAAATAAACCGAGGAAGAACATAGAACCAGAGGCATGGGCACATGGAAGAGACTGACAGCTGTCAGAGGGGAGGGGGGAGGGGGGACTGGATGACAAAGGTGAAGGGATCAGCCAGAGAACACACATGTGTGACCCACAGGCACAGATGGCAGTGTGGTGAGGGCCAGCAGGAAGGTGGGCAGGGGCTGGGTGGAGGCGGGCCAAGGGGAGGAATGGGGGCATGTGTATTAGTGTCAACAATAGAAATAAAGAGAAAACATAAAAATAAATAGGCTATAAAAATAGTTATAAGTGAGGTAAAGAGGTACATAATTAATGAATAAGCACCCTGTATGCACACTTAATTAATTTAGAATTCCATGGAAAGAAGACCTGCATTTATCTTAAACTTTTTATAGAGTATACCACAGGAACAGCCATTTACAGCTGAAGGATTATTCTGCTATACAATTAGCAACATAATTTTAAAACTATTTGAAAGCCTATACGTGTATCTGAGTCAGGTTAATTTTAGAAAAGCATACGTCTAATGGTTTAAGCAAGATCACAAATAGAAATTACAAAGTTAGTACTATCAATTCCTTCATTAGTTTTCAAAAACGACTTTTGCAAACAGAATGAAAAATGTCACTGATATATAAAGTATATGTTTCCTGTGGATCATTTAATAAAAATACTAAACATAAATGCTTTACTTTAAATATTTCCTATGCTGAACAATTTTTAAACCTAATCAAAGAAACCAGGATTTACACATGTGGTTTGGTGTCCATGGACCCAAAACTGGTGTTATATCATAATCAGCTAACATGCCAATAACCTGTAAGGTGAAATTGGTCAGTGAGAGATCCAATTACATGCACTGGAATACTTCCAAGTTCTTTTCCATGAAAAAAAAAAGTTAATGTCTTAATGACACAAAGACAAAGGGAAATCAATAAGAACTTTTAATCAAGTAAAATGACTCTCAGTTACCAGTACATGGTGACTTTCATCTGAAAAAATAATGTATCATTCATCACAGGGGTGTTGCTTAGCGACAAAATAAAAGACAACATAACATACATGTTTGATGCAGGAAGTAAAAGAAAACTATCATGTAATAGACGCTATTAAGAGGGTTTTTACTTAGGCAGAATGTAATTTGGCAAATTTAGCCAAAAAAAAAAAAAAAGAGACACTGATATTGCTTCTCACTGCTTCTCAGGAATGTTTTGATTTATAGTAAAGATACTCGAATACAAAGGGCTAGAATTTAGAGAACCGATATTTAAATCCATTAATTAGATTTTCATCATTTTAAATATCATACTAAATAATTTTATCATGAGAATATAAAAGTGTAAATTTTGGAGAAACAAGTAATTCTGCACATGACTGGGTCTCAGTTTCTCTCTTGTAATATTTCTTTAACCTCCCAGTGCCTTTATCTCTTTTTCTCAGTAGGAATATAAGTACCTAATAAGTCACTGTTTCTCAAAGTGGGTTCAACAGAACAATAATACATGTCATTGATAAAAAGAAAGAAAGAAAACAGACCCCATAGGCAATTAATTTTGGGGAATTCTGGGTTAGAAAACGTTGATCCTATTTCTTTGCTTCAGTACATCTTATATACTTTAAAGTTAATATTAATTACAAATCCAAGAACATGCTTTAGAAAACACTATGCTAAGTAAACATATCACTCAGCTAATAAGGCTTTGTCAAGGGTTATATCATTGTCTGAATAAATCCTTATTAATTATTATTAATATAATAATCCTAATAAGCACACTCATGGATCTGCTTCAGTCCTCTTGCACTGGGTGTTAGGACAACCCAAATGGTCAATGACCCAAATTAACTGCTCAATTTAGAATTTATGATTCCCCATGACTAGATTTAGTGGTGCATGACCAAACATTTCAGAACAGAAAACTTAGATTTCTTTGGTATCTATTTTTGGTGAACCTGCATACGAAGTATATTACCAGTAGCCAGAATTTCTGATCTCTATCATCTTTATTTTTTGAGTTCCCCCGTCATCATTTACATTTCTTAGTATGTTGCATGACCAGCACATCGCTGCATGCTAACTTATGGCATTCTGTGCATGTATAAACAAGTACCAGAAGGAGAAGAGCAAAAGGCAATTCTTTCTTCCTACTGTCACTGTGATTTCAGGAAGTGTTAGTACATTTTTGGCATCCTGGCTTAATAGCCTGCATCCGTTGTAACAAGTTAAGGAAGAACCTTATTCTTTCAAACTTAGGATTTGTCATTATTTTGAGATTCATTAGTTTAATTAGTAGAGGATTGTGCTAATGAGTCCAAGGCCATGGAACTGAGTCACAGATAGGCCAGTTAATTTTGTATAGAAAAAAAATTTGTTTCCACCCACACAAGGCCCTTTGCCATTAACTAACCCTCCAAGAAATGTCTATTTTTTACCCTACAGGGAACCTTACCACTGCTATTAAAAAAAAAAGAAAAAAGAGAAAGAGCAAGCAGGATCATATGCATATGTAGACAGAACACTTGTTCATCATTAACTAATAAATCTTAGGCCATACCTGTAAAAACACATTTACTCAGAGGAAGTTTCTCATGGGAGAAAATTCAAGATTGAGTCACATTCCAATAAAACAGAAACAGACTCACAGGCACAGAGGACAGACTGGTGGAGGCCAGAGGGGAGGGGGTGGGGGCTGGGTGAGAAGGTGAAGGGCCCAGAGCACAGACGGACAGTTACAGAGCCGTCACAGGGTGGAAAGTCCAGCACAGGGAAGATGGTTAGTAATGTTGGGAGAACTATGTAGGGGGCCGGGTAGGCCCTGGAAATATCAGGGGAGCATTTTGTAAGTTATGCAAATGTTTGACCACCATGCTGTACACTTGAAACTAATACAAAAAGATGAATGTAAACTGTAATTGAAAAATTCACAAATAACTGTTCCACATAAACTAATAAATTTCAGGTTGTGTTTTCTTTTACAAGTACCAATATTTTATTTAATTAAAAATACTATCTGCAGTATTAGAACAAGGAAAAACAATTAAGAGACTCACAGGCTATTATTATCTGCAAAAATAGTCTTTATTTTCATCAAACCATCCTGTTCACTTCAATTTAGTATGTCAATTATAGTTTTTTTCTTCTTAGAGCATATTATAAATAATAGCACAAAATTTCAATTTAAGACAATAAAATCATTGTACTGCTTTATATCCCATCATTTAAAAATAACAAAAATGACAACTGGTCTGAAGAAAAGTTTTAAAGTTTGACTAATGCTCCTTTTGTGTGAAATATAATATACTTAGCAGTTCAAAGTGGAACAAATCTAATCCAAGAGCATTGTCGTCGTAGAACTTGAAAGATTGATTTGATAGGTTTCTGTTTTATGTTCAATACAAAATCCCATTTCATTTCATTTCTAAGGAAATTCATATAGCCTTTAAATATGGCAAATAGTTATCTGAGAAGAAAAACGACTTACGACCCGAAGTCCAAAACTTGAACACATTCTATAATTTCTCAGCTAAGGGCCAGTATATACTGGCATATTGCATGTGTGTTGCCCTTTAATTAAAGGGCAAATTCCCTCCTCCTTCTCGAGACCCAGACTAGGTTCCTAGTTCTCACACAGGCCTTGGAGACAAAGACTACCTTCTCGTTTCTGAATTTCCTTTCATTCATCATTAGTTGAATAGAACTCTAAGCCAAGTTAATTTTGTTTATTGAATGATAATCTACAGCTTCTTGGTAGAGCAAATGTAACAATGAAGATTGTTGTTTATCTGACAATTTTGCCATTAGACTGCTTTTCACTCCATAATTGATCTGTAAAGTATAAGAAGCAGGCATATATTTCAGAGAAACTTTTTATTTATATTATTTTTATGCATTCTTAGAGTTTGAAGAGACTACAATGACACAGAGATAAAAGTAATTTAGTACAAACTATAGTGTTTAATTCTCCGTGAAATGTTAGTTTATAACAAGAGCTGACAAATACAGTTTAATATTTTCAGTATAAGTATATAATTCTTTTCTTTAAATTTTTTAAAGATTTATTTATTTATTTATTTTTAGCGAGGGGAAGGGAAGGAAAAAAAGAGGGAGAGAAACATCCATGTGTGGTTGCCTCTCTTCTGGACACCTGGCCTGCAACCCAGGCCTGTGGCCTGACTGGGAATCGAACTGGTGACCCTTTGGTTCGCAGGCCAGCGCTCAGTCCACTGAGTCACACCAGCCACAGCAGTATAAGTATATAATTCTTGAAAGCCCCTAACTTTAAAGATATACAGGTTCTGGCACAAATAATGCCCCTTTTTAATGACAGTCTTTTATTACAAAATCATAAGCATGTCATTCTGTAACATAACAACATCACACTCAAGCACACCACATGACATTTTAGCTGAAATGTTCAAATTAAAACTATAAATTATTAGACCCCTATTATTACTCTACCAGCCACTCTCAAGCAGGCCTTATTTCCATCGTACTCTGTACATTTCATTGTTGGTATCGCTAATTGATAAACACTTCAAAGTTACCACACATCTTATCTTGTAAATGCCATTTTAAAACATTATCTCTTTTTCAGAAATCTATTCATACTCTCTGCCTCAAGTGATCTTTGTAAAAAGGGGGCAATTTTAATAATTCATAGGACTTTTGGAAACCTCTGTCATTTAACAAGTTTCTGACAAAATTAATTTACATTTTCTGATATTTTATTTGTAATTTTTCCAAAATTGTTACATCCCTGTGGTTGTTTTTTAGAGAATAATTTATAATTGATGAGAGGGAAAGTGTGGATGGTAAGTAATTCACTTGCACTGTTCAGGAATTATAAACATCTTTGAGTACAACATCATTACTTTTTGTTGTTGCTGTTGAATTGGTAAGTTCTTTATAAATTTTGGATGTTGACCCCTTATCAGATGTACTGGTGAATATGCCCTTTCATTCAGTGGGTCCTCTTTTTACTTCGTTGATGGTTTCCTTTGCTGTGCAAAAACTTTTTAGTTTGATGAAGTCCCATTTGTTTATTTTTTAAAAATTTTATTTCCCTTGCCTGAGGAGATATATCAGAAAAATTACTGCTACAAGCAATGTTCTAGATTTTACTGCCTATGTTTTATTTTAGGATTTTTATGGTTTGGGTCTAACATTTATGTCTTTAATCCACTTTGAATTTATTCTTGTGTGTGGCAGAAGAAAGTGGTCAAGTTTAATTTTTCTCCACATATCTCTCCAATTTTTCCCTCACCATTTATTGAAGGCTGTCTTTAGCCCACTGCACTTTGGGAAATATGCACACATAGGAAGCACAGTCACCTAATGTTTACAAAGGAATATATTGGCATTGATAAACACGTACACTTGAAAAGAATCCTGGGTAATCCTGCACCACTCTGAGCCTTTTTACTTTTTATTTCTATTATAAGATGTGACTGTGAGCTAAGTAGGTTTAACTTTTGTATGCTTTGTGAATTGACTATAAAGATGGGAGGCTATTTCTGGGCTCTCTATTCTGTTGCATTGATCTACACTGTCTGTTTTCATGCCAGTGCCAGGCTGTTTTCAGTTTGTTGGCCTTGTAGTATAGTTTGCTAGCAGGTAGCACAGTTACTCAAAATTTGTACTTTCTCAAGATCGCTATTGCTATTTGGGGTATTTTGTGGTTCCATGTCAATTTTTGGACTATTTGTTCTAGTTCTGTGAAATACGCCATTGGAATCTTGACAGGAAGTGCATTGAGTCTATATGTTGCTTTGGGTAGTATGGGCATTTTAATGTTAATGCTACCTATCCGTGAACACAACATATACTTCTACTTATTTGTATCTTCTTCAGTTTCTTTCTATAGTGTCTTATAATTTTCCAAGTACAGGTCTCTTACATCCTTGGTTAAATTTATTGCTAGGCATTTTATTCTTTTTAAAGCAATTATGAAGGTTAAGGACCTGAACAGAGACACTTCTCCAAAGAAGACATACAGATGTCCCAGAGACATGTGAAACGATGCTCAGTGTCACTAATCATCAGAATAAAACCACAGATAGACACAGAAACTGACACTCAGCTCGGTTTTAATAACAATGAAATAAAAACTATTCAGTGTTAACAAAAATAGAAACCCAGCTTTATTATCTTGTTGTGTAACCGGCCATTGGAAATGAGAGGTGTGCAGGATGTCATGTATTGAGCACTGTGTTGATGAAACCACAGCGTGGCCGCTTACAGAAAATGAACACGTTTCAACAAAATACATAGTCTATTCGTTATCATAAATCAGAAAATGTAACTGATTTCACAAAGCATTCAAAAGTTAAACTTAGCTCACAGTCACATCTTATAATAGAAATAAAAAGTAAAAAGGCTCAGAGTGGTGCAGGATTATCCAGGATTCTTTTCAAGTGTACGTGTTTATCAATGCCAATATATTCCTTTGTAAACATTAGGTGACTGTGCTTCCTATGTGTGTGTATTTCCCAAAGTTAGAGCAGTAGCTGAAGAGATGACTACATAGAAGTTTTGGTAGGATGGAAAAACAGTTGTCTCAATTAAAAAAAAAAAAACAGAAACAAGAATTCTGTTTATCTCACTAGCAAAATCTCTTTGAATCTTTCACCTCACCAGGCAACATCTGCAGACCTCAAGCTAAAGCTTGTCCTGAGAAACAAGAAGTCTAAGACTGTTAACAGCACTCTGATCCTCCTACACTAAGGCCAAAATAACACACAGATGAAAAGGCTCATCAGGGACAGTTTGTAACTACTCACCAGTAGGAACAGGAGAGCACAGCACGTACCTTTACTCATTTAACTGCATTAATCAGAGCTCAGGGATTCAGCGAATTTCACCATACAAGGCTCAACTTCCAGACTCCTACGTGAGAAATTCAATTGCACTTTCTGACCACACTACATGTATGAGCTGTTCAAACCGAGAGAGAGAGAGAGAGAGAGAGAGAGAGAGAGAGAGAGAGGGGGGGGGGGGGAGGAGAGAGGGAGGAGAGAGAGAGAGAGAGAGAACACCTTATATGGACTTGGCCTGATTACCAAAGAATTGCCACAGCCCTACTTAGTGGCAGAGGTTGTGGGATTGGTCACAAATTCCCGTTGAGATCTCCTCTTCATTGAAAGCTCTTCCTTGGGTGTTTTTATGTCTCCTCCTGACCTCCTTGGGTTTTGATAAAGTGTTTCTCAGAGCAAGAAACCCTTTCAAAGTTTTCCCTATTTTTGCACAAGCACTATAGCACACTTATATTTTAGCATTTTGGCAATGTAAGGACAGTGCCAAGACTTAAAAAAAAAGAAGCCTTTTTGAGCCACATCCTGGCGGGAGTGAAGAAGTGTTAGTTTCATTTCGGAGGTTCAAATTCTCATAATCTACAGTGGTGGTGCCCAGAAGAGGTATGGAGGACTTCATTCACCCTTCTAAATTCTCACTGATACTGCCCTCTAGTGTCTTCAGTTGAACTATGCACTTTCTCATCAGCCACGTACACTGTTTCTGCTACAAAACTACTCAATACATAAAGCTCTGTAAGTACCACCAGCCTTTCTCCCTTTTCTGTATCTTTAACTTCTGCAGAAACTCACTTGTCCTCTCTTTACTAGACACCACTTGCAGCCTTATTTTCATTTGTAACTTTAAGGCCTTAACATGAGAGAAGTGAAATGTAAAAGGTTATGTACAAATTACGATGGTTAAAAATGCTCAGAACTAAGAAAGTACTTTTAACTCTTTAAAGCATTGGCATACACATCACTTTTGTATGTCACAAGAACGTTCCTCCTCCTACAGCCACGTCTGTATATTTTTTGTTTTTACAGAGAGAAGGTAAATGATTTCATTTGAGACTAAAGCTTTCTATTTAAGTGGTCCTTTACCCATTAGGGTTTAAGTTATTTTTTAAAATTTTACTTAACATCTTTATTTCCTAACTCTTGGAGAGTAAACAACTTTTTTTCTGGATGTTAGGCACTGCAATAAAGAAGTTAGATACATTATCTTAATTAAATATCACTACAATAATTGGAGGTGAATAAGGTCATTATCACCAGTTTTAGATGAAGAAACAGAAGCTCTGTAAGATAGCTCTGTGCAGAAAATAATTATGATTCAAGCTGCATGTCATTTTAAGCTTTGTAACAATCACATTGGAAATATTTAAAATAAATAGGCAAAGTCCTTTTTAATGATGTTTAGTCAAAATATTATCATTTCATCATGCAATTTTAAAAATGCATTAACAATATGTTTTACATACTTCTGTAAACTAAGGCATACATTTCATACTTACAGCACACCTCAGTTTGGGTCAGCCACAGTTCAAGTGCTCAGTAGCCCATGTGCCTAGTGACTCTCTGATCTGGAGACTAATTTGCCCCCAGGCACAAAGCTTGAAATGCCAGAGCTAGTGCTCCAAATCTGGTCTAAAACCAAGCCCTTTTCTGAACCCCTGGGCATCAGTGCCTCCTACTACTTGCAGTTGTTACTGATGGTTCATATGAAATAAGGAAAAAATCATGGGGAATGCAATTTATGCAGTCCTATGGTTTTATGCCCACACACCCATCTATTACTCTCTCAATAACAATGATGATTTATCAATTGTAACATTTATATGCCATCTATGGTGTGAGCTGCTATGGAAAACACAAAAAGGAATCTGAAGCAAAATAACTATTATGTGGCACTCACTCACTCATCTGCATGACCTGTGCGCGCTCTATGGAGAACATAGAAAGGCAAGTCACAATCACATGTTTACATGAGGAGTGTTTCAACGTCACTGAGGGTCATTGAAATCCCACACTATTTGATTGGCTTCATTATTCTTTTGCTAAGGGTGGTTTGCCAGTGAGGCTAAAATGTACCTGGATGGGAACCTCCCATGTGCACCTGAGTCTCCTTTTAATAGGTGTCCATGTGTTCAGATAAACACATTGTTTCTCAGCTTTAATCAAGTCTTACTAGCCCAAGAAACATCTGTACTCAAAGAATTTTAAACGAAATCTCCCATCTGATCCATTCCATCATTAGATAATGGTTTGATAATTTTACTCGCAGCGATGAGACACATTTCCATGTTTATAGGGTAGACAGTTGAATCTTGGCTCAAGTTTGAAATTGGAATACTGACCGAACAGAATGCAATAAAAATATCACAGTTCCTTCATGGCAGCGCCTCCAAAAAATAAATTCCTACAGTTCCTTTTTCACTTTTGAGGGCTTTTGTTAATTATAAGATATCTGATGTACTGTGAATTCTGAAAATATGTTACCTCGCAAGCCGAGGACCGTGTGCTGAGGATAAGCGCAGTGGACTGGAGCCGACACAGGCACTTGTTTCCAACCTCTACGCTTTCCAGCTATGCAGCCTTGGACTTTTTACTGAGTGTTGGTGAACTGCGAATCTGTGTTTACTCATTTGTTAAAAACATTTTGTGAAGCTAATAATATCTATGGCACAGGATGATTTTGAGGATTAACAGGAGAATGTATATAATGGAGATGCGTAAAAAGCATTGAGTCAAGAAATCCTTCTCCAAGTAAGCGAAGTAGATTTCTCAGTCCACTTAGATTTGGAACATGTACAGGTGTTTGCTTTTGGTTATTCCACTGTTCATTGGTGCCACCGTCAGACAGAACACAGGGAAGGAGAAAAGGGGAAAATATTTTTTTTTCATTACTTTCAGATGTGGATTTCTGTCAGTCTTATCAACAAACTGAATTTCTCAAATAATTTTCTGGGTTACTTAGTTCACCTGGTGGTCTCCCTGGTCTGTAAGTAATGTCTCTCTGGCACAGAGATCATTTTGTACTGGCTTACATACACTTGAAAGAAAATGCTGTGCCACATATTATAGAAGGGTCCGGATCGACTATAAAGCAGCCATGTAGTTGAATTCAGAAGTTACACTCTGAGTAGAATTCCAGAGGCTGTTCCTTTTGAGAGTGCTGTGTAAAGCACCTGAACTTCATCGTGATAATAACTTTAACTACTTCATAACAGCCACTGAACAATTCTCTCCCTCTGCCTTGGGTTTCGCTGGACTTCTTAAGAAATCAATTAATTGGTGTCTGATGTGGATGTTATTCATGATTATTGGTGCTCTGGGAGCACGTGCATGGCATGGCTTGGCCACACCATCCTGGATCAATCAGTGGTTTTATTTTCTTTGAGTTCCTCACAGAGTCTCATCCAGCAGTGCAAAACCCAAGAGGCAGAGCTGTAATAAATTAACCATCTCTTATTTCATCTCCAAGACAGTCCCCTTGCTCTTAAGAGGACAGCGCAGGAGGTAGATATAGGATGAGGCAAGCGCACTAGTCCACACGTCTTTGTGCCCCCACTGTCATGCAGTGCTAATGTCACTGTTGCTCTCAGCAGTGGCTTTAGGTGTGAAAAGGAAAGGGAAAATAGGGGGAAAAGCGATGTGAGGATTATTTGAACCAAGACTGCAAACTTTAAAAATATGACAAATTGAAAAGATGGTAGTTATTAAGGTGGGGAAGAACATACTGGAAAAAACAAGTCATAAAGATTTGCCCTTCGATAATAATTTTTTTAAAAACTTCCCATGAAGATTCTATTAAAGAAAATCAACTCGTGATAATTGGCAAAATTTTCCCTTTTTAGTGTTTTATGCCTATGTAGATACACTCCACCTTCCATTCAGCAGAGAAAAATAAAAATGAATGCTGTGTTCTTGGAAACCCCAAAAACATGATCTACGTTTCCCCCTTATTTTAGGAAAGAGAGTCTCCTTCCGAAAAAAAGCAAGCATTAAAGTTTTTTTTTTCTTTTGGTTAAGCATGGGAAATATATTTTCCCCTAAAGCCCTGCACCTGGTTCATTCTCGGGCCTCTGGGTAAATTTAAGGATTTGCACCTTGGAGCTAGAATCAGAGTGGACCAAGTGGGAGGTTTTACTTGTGGTTTTCGCTTTGAACCCCATGACAGGGGCAGGGGAATTACCCTTATTCCTATGACTCATCCATCCAAACCTTAAACCAGCGACATTGGCCCTGGTCGCTTTAGTGGCTTTTTGAGACCTTTTCCCGCTCTGCCTCCCCATGTCCACCAGGGTGTCGCCGACTAGGCAGCAGGAGCGCTCTGGCAGGCACCAGCCTTGCAGCTCCGGGCTGGGTTCCTCCCTCTGTTGCATCCTTTCCTACCTCGGAAACGCGCTGTCCACGCCCACAAAGCTGCTCGATGCCCCCCGGTAGCAAAGCGCCTGGACCCCGCTAAAGCAGTTTGAAGCCATCGACCTCCTAAATGCTTACTGAATAATTGCTCTGTCTTGTAGCCAAATGCTAGATCTTCCCCTTATCAATGTCCCCGCTGTCCCCAGACGATCAATGTGAAAGGCAAACGAGGTATAGCAGCCCTGGCTCACAGTTCAGTGTGATATATGCAGCAGACACAGTCTCTCTGCTCCAACTGCGGCTTGGCCGGGCTTCGGCCCCTAGTTCCACTAGTCTGCCTTAAGTATCCTTTGTATGAGAAAATGGAGCTGTTGGACGCTTGTTCTCTAGCTGGAGTCAGGGCGGCCAGCGGGATCGCGAGAGAAGAATACATCATAAAAATAAAACTTTTGTAACATAACGTGAATCAGTTAAACTTCAGGGAAAGCTTAAGAGAGCAGCTAGCGTTGCTCCAAGTGGAGCAATGCATGCATGCCCTCGCTTTTGCTCAGCAAAGCGGACATACCGAAAGCCACGCGTTATTCCCCAGTATCGGGTCCCAAACGCGAGTGTTCAGCCAGCGCCGACTGTGCCGCCTTCTCGGGCAGCGAACAGTAACTTCCAAAGCTTACCTCCATCTCTCCCCCGCCCTTATCCCCCTCTCCCCTTCAGTCGGGAGGGGCTGGCCCCAAGAGCGGCGGGAGATGTAGGGTGCAGGGAGTGGGGGGCCACAAGGGGGTACCCAGCAGTTGGTGATGCGCCATCCCCTCGCAGCAGGCAGCCCAGGCACTGGTTCACTTCTCTCGCACGCGCCCCGAGCTCCACTCGCTCACCCCCCTTCCTTCCCCCTTCTCCCCCTCCATCTAGCCCCTCCCACTCGCGATCGAAAAGGGCTGGCTCGGCCCAGGCTCGGTGCAGTGAGAGCACTGTCAGAGCGGGAGGAGCTATAGTCTGAGCTTCTGTGAGCCTGTGGCCGGAGCGGTAGTATGAGCTTCTGAGAGCCTGTGGCCGGAGCGGTAGTATGAGCTTCTGAGAACCCGATCCCCTGTAAGTCTGAGCTGCACAGAGCAGCCCGCGCGGAAAAGCAGAAAGCAAGCTGAACAGAGTGGCGGGGACAGTGGCGACCCCCGCGGCAACCACAGCGGCACTGGCAGCCCAAGCCACCCCAGCGGCCGGAGCAACCCCCGAAGCAACCTCCACAACATCAGCTGCTCCACGGACTGTGAGCTGTAGCGGTAGAACCTGCTACAGCAATCACAATCTCCGTCGGGTGTTGAATTCTTTTGCCTTTTTCTCTCTCGCTCCACTTCCCTCTACTTACACAGGCTACAATCACCGGGTGAGTATCCGGTCGGGTACCAGAGCACAGTGCAGCATGTGACGTGTGAGTCCCGCACGTAGTGCTCCCCGACTTCCTGTTGCCTGCTCCTGGGGGCTTGACTGTGACCAGAGTGGTTTTAAAGACGCTTATGCTGTTCTCCCTTCCCCCTACCCCTATCTCTTTCCTGGAGGTAAGAGATAGAGCAAACCTTGGAGATGAGCGCATATAGAATATCTTTTTGGCACTGTCACCGCTAGGCTTGGCTTGGTTACTTTGCCAAAACTCACACTTCCATCAGAAAAGTGTCCGCGCATGAATTTCCCTGACATTGGCGTTGCAGAAAGGTCTTTCACTTAAACAAATACAGCCAGCTTCAGCGAGGCGGAGAGAAACTCTTAAAATTGGCGCTGGTGCTGAGAAAAGATCCCTCCGGGGCTAGCTTGGTGGAGAGGTCGGAGCTAAGGGGCAATGCCTGGAGCGCAGCGCCCACCTCGGAGCTCGCACGGCTGGGCCCCACTGTGGTCTTATCTCTGGGGACTTCGGGTTTGGATCTCTGCCAGGCTGACTCCAACCCTTGGGGACCCGACCCTTTGCGGAGAGAGACGCACAGCGCAGCGCGCCAAGGAGTGCGCTTGGTTCCCCGGGCCATTCATTCTGGGGCTCACTTCCCCGCCCTTCCTTCCCGCCCTACTTACCGGGCTGCGCTCAGCCAGCACCTGCTGGATGTGGGTGGAGATGGTAGGTGTGTAAAACTATGCTGATTTTTTAAAGAGGAACTCCTTACCATCGCGTAGCGGAGAAAAACCAAGAACGGCATCCTTTCCTCTTTGACAAAAAGGAAAAAAATACTTTCTAAGAGCGTAGGGGAACGTAACAGTGTTCCTGTCTCTGAAGAAATGACTTTTCATCCCTTAGCACCTTATCCCATAAGTGAATGGCGTTTACCGATATAGAATCAAAAAACAATTCATCTAGCCACAAAGGAATTATTTCTTTAAGTGCGTGGCCATAAAAAGGCCTCTTTCCGTGAAGAAAACGGCCCTGTATAAGAGCGTCCTCGGAAAAGGTGACTTTTTAACAGCGCGTAGCCGCGCATTGGCCCTTGAGAGACTTTAGAAGAGCAGAGTGGCACTCTGCTCTCATTTGGAGACCAGACTTGCATGTATACGCCTTTCCAAGAGTGCAGAGTGGAAACCACTTCCTTTCCTCCCCCCGGGAAAGACTTTTAGAGCCCAGCTGAAACCCGCCCTTTGGCTTCCAAAATAAATAATCCCGCGCTTCGCTGCTTTGGCTGCCTTGGCTGCCTTGGTTGGGAATCAAAAGTTGCGCCACTGCGGCACACACCCACAAAGCAAGGATGGGACGGAAAAGGGGCTAGGACAAAAGAATACAGAAAATTAAGCACAAAGAACAAAACCATAGCAAGTCCTTGTGTAGAAATGTCCGAAGATGGGATTTAAACCTAACACAGGACCTGTTTCTGTGTGAGGAAAAGTGTGGGCAACAAAGTCTTTAAAATGGAGATAGGCAGGGAAGGAGGCAAGAAATATGGGGAGGGGGTGATGGTGTTCAAGATCAGCTACCAAGTTCTTAGCGCTGCAAAGAAACAACCTGCGGAACGTGCACAGAACAATTCAAAACACTGAGCACGACACTGGAGAAAGTAGCGCCGCTTTAAGAGTAAAGCGACGTGGCCCCTCCCGTAAAAGGTTAAAACACGTGGGACTGAAAAAAGGACTTGCGGGGACCTTATGAACTCGGTACAGAGTAAATGGAATTCCACTCTTACTCTTGTTTGAAATAAACTCGCACAATCACGGCTGAAATAGCAGCCTCAGGACTGTCCTTCGATATGTGTGTTGCGGGGCAGGAGGGGGGCGGATTTGAAAGCAAGTCGAAGTGATGGAATTCGTACACATGTTCCCCTTTCTTGCCTTTGTCTGGTTTCTCGGAGAAAGCGCGGGCGGTGTGGAAGAAGGAACCGAGAAGGACGTGCTGGGGTGGAAAGATACCTTTCTCCCTCTTGCTGAATTAAGATCTGCCCCGCGCAGTTCACGCGGTCTGAGTCTGGCCGCCACTGCAGTGCGCAGGCCGAGGGGTGGGAGAGCGCTGTTCTCTGGTCGCCTTTGCACTGGCAGCCACTCCTGGCGATGATGTCAGCCCCTGCCGGGCTCGACGGCCGGGAATACGGTTGGCAGCTAGCCCGGGCCGGGAGCCGGGGCAGCCCTGCCCCGCTCGCTCCCTGCTCCCTCCGCGCAGTCGCCGTCGCTGCCTTTCAGCCACCTTCCCGCGCTGGTACCCGGGGCCCCGCCTTCCGCGCTCCTCCGGTCGCGGGAGGCACGCGCGACGCGGGGGACACCACTGCGGGCCGGGCCAAGCCGGGACCGCTGTCAGGCTCGGGGGTTGGACGCAGGTTTCGGGGCTTCCCAAGCCGTTTTCCCCCTTTGCCCTGCCCCCGTCCTCTTTCCTTTTTATCTTGCACCTTCAAGATTCACTGTGAATCGACTTATTTAGCGGCATTTTAGAGGGCAAGTTCGTCCGATGAAATAGTAGTTCCAATGTTAAATTTACGCTCTTTTCTCTCCTGCCCTGCTGATAAGGAAGGGGGATGCGAAGAACGGCGTTTTCCAAACCCCGAGGCTGCCTCAGTCGGCAACAAAGATCCCTAGAAGCCAAAGAGGGTCATAGAAATGGTGCACTGGGGGATGGGGGCAGCCGAAGGCGATGGCGCAGCGCGGGGCGTCCCCTTAACTGAAAGAAGGGACTGCAAATTGGGAGGTGCGGACCGAAAGATTGTAGGAGCTGCTGCCGCCGGGGAGAAGCCACCGTGCTCTGTATTGTAAGGCAGCAGTCACTTGCACCAAATAGATAAGATGCACAAATGGGAAACCTACTGCCGTTTCCCTCCCAACTTCGCTCTTCTGTTTCAAGGAATGACCTCCGCTTTCCCGAATTGGAAGCTAATCTGTTGCCCCGATTGCGGACAATTTTTTTTTAAAGCCTTAGGAGAAATACTACAGGGCGCAGTTGGAGAGCATTGCTCAGGGCAAGAGGGGGAGGGGACTGAGGCAGGACGCCTGCAGGCAGCTTGGCCTTGGGACTGACTGACCTTCTCAAGGAAATACCATTCAGAGGGCATCGCTAGAAACTGCTTTCCTGTTGTATTTTGATTTGCAGGCAGCTGGGAGGTTTGGGGAAAATGGCACAGGAGCAAACTATTCTGATTTGTAAACCTAAGGTTTTGTTTTCTCTTTAATGGAAGGATATATATATACATACACACACACACACACACACATTTATAATCTTAAAACTTAAAGTTGCTATGCCTTTGAAATACAGGGATGAGAAGGACATTCAGACCTAGCACAAACACACACTCATTTTCTAGATTGCAATCATTTGCTAAATGTTGAAAATTTTAATCACCTGAATGAGATTTTGATGAACCCCCCCCCAAGTGTAATGGTGGGTTTTGGTTACTGGGAGCCGAGACAGAAGGGATTGCAGGTTTCACATTATGTCTTCTCTTAATAGGAACAACTTTTCTGTTTGTGTGAAAATAGAAATTCCTGATTGGTTACAGACTGCTGGTGATAGGAAGAAATCTGGTAATGGATTTTGTAAAAACGTAATATTCTCCTCTATGCAAGGCCTTTAGCCAGGATTTAGGAAGTTGTTGGGGGAGGAAAGGCACACCCACCAGGAGACTTTATAGAAAGTACTGGCTTTAAGCTACATTGATGGAATACTATGGCTTTAATGGCTGCCAGGGTTTTCTGAAATACAGGGGCTGAAATTTCAAAACCTCATTTTCTCCAATACTTTTCACATATGGTATAAAGGTATCGTCCATTTATTGATTCTCCAAAGAATCTACAAATGTTAATTAGTTACCTACTGTGCCAGGAATACAAAAGAGAACGTGAAAAGGTGGTTTGAGCCTCCTGTGAGCCAGAAGACTCACAAATTTATGATACAATGTGATCAAGGTGCTAATTGAGCATACTGGAGAGAGGAATTAATTTGTACTAAGGTTGAGAAGAGATTCCTAAAGAGGGGGTGTGTCTGTGGCTTTGACAAATAGGCATCCCTAGGAAGTAGAAGTGGAAAAGTCTGACACAACTAAGTAAGGGCAGATCTTGGGGTCTGATGTCCCACTTGGGAGGTTAGAAGTATGTGCTTATTTGGTAGACAGAGGCTGCCTTTGAAGATTTTTAAAGTGGGGGTCTGTTAAAAACAATAAAAGGGGGTGAGAAAATTGGGCCGTTGGTGGCACACAATAGAAAGAACATTTGTTGTTGATTTCTCTTTGGCAGTAATTGGCAAGTCACTGATAACTTGATACTACTCATTGCCCCTTCCCCACTCAGCCTTCAGAATTCCTGGTATTCCGCCATCAGAATAAACACCTTCAGCTGCTTGGAAGGACACTTATCTCCAGCACACCCCATTTCCCACACGCCTCCCTGATTCCTGCCATCTCTCTAGCACTTGCCCACTTTGCCTCTCTCCACTAACAGTCAGAGGTTCTTAACCTTGGCCTTTTTCCTCCCCTTAACCTCTAGCAAAACATCTGTATCTATATTGTTTCCCCCCTTCTTGTCAATCTGTCTTTCTTGCTTCGTCCCTGCTTTACCTACCTAGGTAATTTCTCCACTCATTTCCACTCTATTTCATCCTTCACCTTGGACCTTCTTTCCCATCAGTGACCTCAAAGAAGCTTTAAAAAAGAAGAGGGAGAAAAAGGAACCAATGATCCTTGACATCAAACTCACAAATTTGTCAAATATTCCTCAGCAAGGAGATTTCTTGCTGTCTGTGTGTGCCTTTTGCTGTTTTATTTCGAACAAGATTTATAGTGGAATTCCTCAGGTTTGTTATACTTTTTATGATGGCTGCAAATGTCTGCTTTTCTTCAGATACAACTAAGGGTTTAAAAGTTGGAGTCCCAGCTTTTCCAAATTTGCTCTGCATAGCCTGCTCTTTCTGGAGTGTCCTCTTCCCAGGGGTTGTTCCTTTTATGTTTTCAGTAGAAGTTTCTTATTTTTATTCCCCTCTGCTTTTTGCTTTGTGGGATAGTCATAGTGACTGACATGGAAATATTTGCATAAGGTGTTCCCCTTAAACTCTCCCACATGTGGGATTTTAAGGCCTGGTCGAAGAAGGCTCGCACCAACATGCACAGTAACTAAGTCCATGTTCAGAAGCAAAGAGACCCTTGTTTTTGTTTTAACATTCTTATAAAGTTATATTTTGGGGTGTAAGTTATATTTTGGGGTGTGGAGAGGGGGCAGTTCTCAGATCGTCCGTGTGTCCAAGTGTGGTGGAGTTGGCTGAGTACCCCTGGGAACAGGGCAGGGAAGAAAGAATGTGCCATAAAAATAGGCAGTATGTTCTTTTATCAATGCCAAGTGTAAACTTTACCTTTGGGAAAAATAAAATATGTAAGTACATTTAGTTGGATTGACTTTCTGTTATAACATTATAAAATTACGTGTCATTCTCTGAGCAGAGTTCTATTATCTGAAGACTTTATTAACCATTCAGTGTCCAGAATGAAGAAAACTAGGTAAGATGCCTTGATATTTCAGACTGGCTTGAGGTGTTTCAGTGAATCCAGTCCTATTTGAAATGGCATTACTTTCCAATGGAAGTTCACTTGGAAGGCACTGTCCCTAAAATGTGCACATCTTTTGTTAGGAGAAAAATAATCAAATGACCAATGTGCCATGACCCCTCAATACTCACTCCCTGTGCGACATGGACTGTAAAGCACAGGTTTGTCACATGCAGAAAGGTCTTTGAGGGTGAAAAGCATCTTTTGAGATTTATTTACACCTGTGAAAGACTGCATTCTCATTATAAGACGGTGAAAATATGAAGTCTTTTTCAATGATTGTGTTTCAATTGAAAGACTGACTTAGCAGAAATCTTAAATGTTGCTATTACCTCTAGAAAGTCCTCCACTGATCAAGGATGTAAGCCACCCTTTTAATTGTCTTTAACACATTAAACGTCAAATCATTGTAATAAAGTATGAAACTGAGAGTGACAATGGCTGTATTTGTCATTTGCAGACCAGGTCTGAAATAGTGTTTATTCCCCCCGCCTAATCACTTTATCATGCTTATATGGATTTGAGGAAACAGAGAAGAGAAAAAGAAAAAAAGAATGAATCCTGGGGGAGTATTTTTCTCTCCTCAATGCAAGTATTTGATTAATGTGAAATATATTTTAGTGTGACAATAATGAAGCTAATTTATTGATGGATTTAAATGAAACGGTATGGAAATTCATTTCATGTTTAAATCTTTAAGTGATAAGAATGCACACAGAGATTCATGATACTTTTACAATCCACTTGTCATATGAAATGAAAACAAAAAATGCTTTTCGGCCACGCTTGTATGAATTCGTTCTCTTTAATATCTTTACTTTGTACAGTGTCCTATGTCTTATAATTTTACAAGTAAATATATGATTTTAGTCTCATAAAAGACCTTGAGTAGAAAAACAAGGCATGGGCATGTCTGTTGGGGAAACACAAGGTCAGACGGGTAACATCTTCTCTTTTTACTTGGTAAGCGGGTCATTGGTTTCCAGTCTCCACACACTCGCCTTGCCTCTCTCTCATTTATGTGAACATATGTTCTCAAGCATCAGAGTGTAACACCCCCTCAAAACCAAGAAAAAACAAAGAGATGCTTCCTGGATTCAACAATAAAAATCTGAAAGATGAGTGTATTCAAGTATACTTAAGTTTATCAATGAACTGGCGACTTGTGTCATATTCCTGTTTAGTCTTTTTGTACTAACCCTGTACAAGTTACCTGGTGAAATAGCAGGACTATTGGCATTTCAGAATCGTATTGACAGGGCGCAATCATAGACGCTCATAATCTTCCTCTATTTATAAGAAGAATTCAAATTACGACCCATCATTGTGACATTCCATAAAGTTTAAGTTTACTTCATGTGGCAAATACTTAGTGTTAGAGCCAAATTCATTTTTCTTTTACAACATCTATATTTTCATATATGATTTATTTTAAGGCATCTTTGCCAATGATTTTAAAATGTCAGATTTTCTTCTGACATGCCATCTTTTTGGTTTCATCTTTGTATTTTCCCCATTGCCACTTAGCCCCCTTATATCCCCATCCACCCAGAAATCCCCACACTGTTGTTCATGTCCACGAGCCCTTCCTCCTTTTTGCTCGATTCTCCACCCATAACCCCCCAGCTGTCATCCTGCTCTCCATCTATGAGTCTGTCTCCATTTTCCTCATTAGTTCAGTTTACTCATTGCATTCCACATATGAGTGACATCATACATATGGTATTTGGCATGCCATCTTGGAAGCAATTTGTTTTTGGGAATCCATTGCATAGGCAAGTATCATATCAAGCAAAATGACATGAACTTCCAAACGTGCAAATCATTGTTTGTTCTAGGTTTATAAACTTCTTTTTTATTATTTTATTTTATTTTAATCATTGTTCAAGTACAGTTTTCTTCCCTTTACTCCCAATCCAGCCCACCCACCTCTCCTTCCCAGTGGTTTATAAACTTCTTTATCCAGTGGTTGTTCACATGGGAAGTGAGAGCGGAAACTTTATTTATATTGTGTAAACGCTAACTATTTTATGATTTATACTTTATTAGCATCTAGAGGGTGATCTTGGGCAAATAACTTCACTTTCCTAGAGTGCAGTTTTCCCAAAAGTAAAATGATGATATTGTAAATTATTTCAAGGAGCTTTCAAATAAAAAAAAAAAAACATTTATGCAATGTTTTATAAACAACGGTAGATGGGGGGAAAGCTTTTTTTTCCTTTTCCCTTGGCTCTGCAGGTGTTACCAGTTTTACTGCATCAATCCCATCGCTAACGGGAAACCTGTTGCTTCTCCACCATTGCAATACTTGAGATGTGGAAGGTTGTGAAGGGTGACCGGTAGACAAATTTTAGGGACTAGTTGCTTTGAGAAGCTTTTTAACTGTTATGAACAGTTAAAAATAAGGAGCAGCAACAACAACCAAATAGCATGTAGTCACATTAAGTTAAATTCAACAAATATTATACTAGCAGTCTGTTACACTACACTGAGTAGGGTCTGGGTCTCAATGCTTATTTTTTTCCTTGTATTATTAACCTGGACGATTTCCAAGTCTGGCTCAGATGGAGAAAATGCTGTTTTCCACACTTTGTTTTGAATTTATATTATTAAAAACCACCATATTGGACATATTAAATTATAATAGCTGCTGCAAAGGAGTATTGACAGGAAGAATAAACCAAACTATCAAAGCATTACATTATATAAATAGTTTAAGTACTTAAAAATTACTTCACCTGAGGGAGTGGGGGTGCTGGGTGGAGGGGGGTTAAAGGGGAAAATCAGGATAACTAATAGCATAATCAATAAAATATAATTTTTAAAAATGACTTCAAAAGCCCATTTCCTTATGATGGCAATAAATATACGTTTCTTGAAGGATCCTTTTATGTTCTACAAATGCATATTTAATTAATGCCTGAAGTTTATATTTCCTGAAGGCTTAATATATTTGGGGATAGATTTAAAATTCATTTCTTAAAATTTCATCTGTTTGCTGCATTATCTTCTTGCCCATGAGCTCAGTTTTAATACTCAGGAGATAAAGCTGGTTATTTTATAATGTGATCAAAGCAAGATTATTTGAGTGAGTTTGAATCCTTTGAATAGCATATGGATCCTGAATGGATGACTCATAATTGCAGACAAGAGTAAACGGGAATATAAGGCCATTGCTTACAAAAATAGCCATAAGAGTAAAAGCATGTTAAGAAGAAATAGAGCCAAAACACAATTTCTAATCAATTGCCCTCACTGCTGATGACTTGTTAGTTTCAAATTCAGTTGTCAGGAAGTTACAATCTATCCTTGAGGATCTCAGTGAATCTTGTTAAAATGCAGATTCTGATTCAGAAGATTTTAGGTGGGGTCTGAAATTCTGCCTCTCAAACCACACTGAACCACAATAGTTATTTCCTAGTCTGGTAAACAAGCTGGAAAAATGTGAAATAAGTGAAAAGGTAACAGTAAAGAAAAGAAATTTGATGTAGCTATTTTGCAAGGGGTGAAATTTTAAAAAATTACAATGAATTAAAATTATTGCCATGGATATTATAATCAGTTTTAATCCTTGGCATAACTAGCTCATCGAAAAACTGTAGTTCAGAATAAAAAAATAAGTTGCTTATTCATTATATAGTCAAATCTGTTTTGCCAGCAGTGTATACATATAATTGTACCATGCAGTATTGGATGGTACAATTAACATTTTACATTTTCCAAGTAGAACCAAAAAAAATTCTGAGCAGTTTAATCTACTATAGATCTTGAAAACAATAGTTTGTAGAATACAGAAAACGAACATATCAGTTAATCATTCAGATTTTAGAATAAAATGGCTGGCTCCATTTTATTAACTGAATTTGAATCCATTGTTTTTCTTTATTTACTATCTGACGTTTTTCAGGGAAACACCACCACCACCAATAAAAGAGCCTTGGGGGAGGGTAGACAAAACCTGTTTTGTAAATTTGCTCCATTTATTTACAACGTTGATAGCAGCCATGGACATCAGTCAAGTTTCAGTGTTTAAACTGTGTTTGTTCTGAGGAGCAATGTGGTTCCGGCCAGGTTAGAGCGATAACTGCAAAGGTGGTCGCTTCCAGGCTGGGATTCAGGTCTTTACAGTGAGTTCACAAGCCAATGCCTGCCCTGCGAAACTGTGCTGGACTTTTCGGAGCTCTGATGCCTTAATGACAACAGCAGAGCTTGTTTGGTGGCAACTTGAGGATCCCAGGATACAAAGGGCCAATTGGATTAAAATGTTGTTTGTAAGTGCTAAATAAACTTGGGTGTCTGCCAAAATCGCCTTGGATTTCATTAGTCTTAACGTGATTTAATAATGTTGAGCGTAGACTGTTTCCATGGGCCCGAAGAGGTATGTATAGCAGCCAACATATCATATATCTTTGTTTTGGAGGGGGGAATTTCAAAGCATACAAAAAAAGAAATGTGAAAAAAAATGTGAAAAATAACAGTCCTCTTCAGATTTTATAGTCAAAGACTAGAGATGAAAACTCTGTAGAAAGTAAAAATATCAGTCCTATGAAAATATGCCACTCATGCCTTAAGACAGAATGAGGAAAAAACTGAATTCATTTACAATGGCATTAGAACTCATAAATGATACAAAATTGAATACAATGTGAAAAATCAGGCAATTTCAGGGTGATGGCAACTGGAAGAAAAATATAATTTCTTTGACTAATCTAACAAATATTAGAAATATTAAACAAAACTGTCAATCTAATTCAAGCACATAACTTTAAATCACTTTTCCTTTTTCCTGTTTTAGAGGCAATATATCTTAATAGAATGAGATTTGTTAATACTGGGACTATTAAATAGAACAAAATATTGTTTAAGTTGGTAAACTTTCAATCGTAAGCTATATAATTTTAGTAAAGATTTTAAAGACATGGCAACGAAGGGTGAGAACAATTAACCAGTAAATAATTGCACATAATGTACATTAAGTTTTAAAGCACTTATCTTTGCTAGTGATAATGCAATTGGATGAGAAACTCAGTAATAGCATTAATAAGGAACAGTGTTGATCATATTCATTAGGAGAAAATATTAGAATCCCAAGTTAAGATTACACTGCTAGACAACTGAAGGAAGCATCATCATTTAAAGAATAGGAAGACACCATGAAAACAGAATGTTTAATATTTCCCTAGAAAACATTATTACACTTCATATCTCCCTTATGCTGTACACTAATGATAGTAGCTTAGTCACCCAAGACCATGCTTTTGTGGTTAGCTGAAACAGCTGCGTTTCTGAAAACAAAAAAACTTTAAAGCAAAGATTTATCATGAGTGTCCATAAGATCTAATGAAACACCTTAAATAGAATCTTGCTGTAACTATGAAAGGCACTTCTACCAGGTTTTAACTGTATGAATGATTGTATTAAGATTTTAATTGTTTTTACGGCATTTTAGGGTGTTAGAGATTTTATTTCCTCTGAATCTAACAACAGTCACAACAGGTGCGACCCTGTTTTGACAGGAGGAGAGAAAGAGATGAGTTTTTCTCTGTTAAGGTCTTACACCTACTATGTCTCAGGCAGCACTACGTCCTTTCTCTTAGGATCCCCCCAAGATATTCATTCCATCAGTGGGCACTAAACTTTTAGTTCCAAATATTATTAAGGAAAAATCTAAACATATTTACTATATTTAATCTTTTCAGCGTTTTGGATTTGTAGTAGGACATTTTGATGAGCACTCATTGAATCTTAATTAGGCTCAATTAAGATAATGCCCCTCCCTGGCCTTAGTCATTTAACATCCTCTATAACACAAATACGCAATGACACTAGTGTAGTTGAGGACTACAAAGATGTCATTAAGTTGAACAAGAGAGGAGTATTCAAATGGATAAATCAATAAGCCTTTTTTGGGGGTGGGGGAATGAGTATTTGGTTCTAATTTAAATAGGCTCAGAAACCAGAGCCAAGTTCCTAAGAGTTTTCTTTCACTGTGAACATAAAAAACAATATTTGAGAGGATGGGTCTGGAAGGACAGTATTTGGGAGAAGGAAGGAAACGTTTTTACAGCTATGGGTTGACTTAAGAATAGAATGGTAAGTAAGAAATGAAGATGTGTATGGCTTTGGCCCTCGTTGGCCCTGCTCACGGTCCCCAACCTTGCCATCTCGTTTCATTTGAATTGCATTTAAGCATTGAGCATTTTGACAGATGGACTTTTATAATAGTAATTAACCATGTGGGCTGACTAGTTTTCACCTGCTGGAGGATCACACTTTCTTTTCCCTTGGAAGAACTAGATTATTAGAAGGTATTACAAAAATAACTTTTGTTGTCAGAGCAGCAAGCCCTGTTTAGTTGCTTTAATGAATCTCATGAGAAAATTAGTAGACTTAAAAATATAAATGATGACACATACTCTGCCCTGCCGAAGGGCTGCTTAGTACAAAAGGCAAACACCATCCTGCTTTGCGATGTTTCCTTAAAATTGCAGTGTTTCTACACAAACGTGATACTCGTTTGCGAATGTGTAAATTTGTATTTGACAAAAGACTTCACGTAGAGTCAACTAACACTCCAATCAACTCGGTGAGTTAGGCAGGGCAGTTATTTTTAACCCCCAGTGAAGAATAGAGCCAGTCCATAATTAACTAAATGTCCTTCCTTATGTCACCGAGGTAGTTCCATGCGACACCTTTGCTCTTTGCTATATAGACAGGTGCACTGGTTGCAGATAACGCATCCTGAATGATCTTTAATAAAGAAAGGAAAAGAACAGACGTATTTCTTAGATACGGAATCTAGGTTTGGGTTAACATTTCTCTGCAGAAAAACTGCAAATTGTGATGAGATAGGAAGATTTGACTGAATTAGTACTGTGCTAACTCATGGATCGCGATGTTTTGATGAAAATACTTAATTTGTGAGCCCTGGCTGGCGTAGCTCAGTGGATTGAGCGCGGGCTGCGAATCAGGCATCGCAGGTTCGATTCCCAGTTAGGGCACATGCCTAGGTTGCAGGCCATGTCCCCCAGCAACCGCACATTGATGTTTCTCTCTCTCTCTCTCTCTCTCTCTCTTTCTCTCCCCCTTCCCTCTCTAAAAATAAATAAATAAAATCTTAAAAAAAAAGAAAATACTTAATTTGTATGCTGTTAATATATTCCTTTGTTCTCATGATTATTGTCTCCAAATAGAGTGAAGATATTTCAGTGAAATGCATGTTTGTAGACCTTGGATAATAGCCTTGGATCTCTAGTTTACTCAGTATATTTTTTCATCACTGGGGAAATTTTGTCTTTCTGCACAACATGCACTTTTTCTGAAGTAGCTTAACAAAAACAAATATTGTTTAAGTATGAATGGTAATCAGTGATGCCGACTTAAAATTTGTTGTTTTCTAGAAGGGTCCATTCCTTTTGAAGTGACCTGCCCAAGGTCACAAGAGCTAGTTAGTGCCAGTCTGGAATAGAGTTTAGGTCTCTCTTGTCAGTGTGCATTTGATTATGTCACATTGTCACACTTCTACCATAGAAAAAGGGCCCATGACAACACAACAAAATTAGATGCATGATGGTCATATAGCCTGAAATATTCCAAAGTGCTACAATTAATGTAGGTTATAGATTTGGTTAGTGTTGTGTACACAGTCTGGCCAGAAAGTATCCAGCCACATAATATGAAAAATAGAGACGTTTATTGAAGAAGATACGAGAAACGTTGTACGTAGGACAATGACACCTCAGTCCCCTTCAAATTAGGCACTTGGGGACCTCACACATCACCATCAGCTGCCCTGATATAGTTTCCTGAATGTTATCACCGGTCTGAAATCTGTTCCCTCTCAAAGATGATTTTAGTTTTGGGAAAAGCCAGAAGTCGAGGGGTGACAAATCTGGCGCTGAGTCACCCGGGTGATTGGATGTTTTGCCAAAAAACTCTTCATGAGATGTGATGCATGAACAGGTGCATTGTCGATGAAGCTGCCAATCACCAGGTGCCCATAGCTTCGACCTTCTGAGTCATCTGAATAGTTTCTGTAGAGGAGTGTTCAAGCTTAACACAGAATTTGATGCACATTTGTTGCTTCACTTGCTCAGTTATTTTCAATACGAAGACCACACAGAACACATACTCACTGAACAGCATCTACCAACCCCACTGACTAGTTCAGTGAAGTCCTCATTGTTCACACATGCACACTCCAGTCCACTCTCCTTGGCTGCCAGGTTACATTGATGTCGTGCAAACTGTTCTCATTATATTAACAGTGGCTGGACTTTTTCCGAACTGACCTCGTGTACCAAACAAAAGCGTATTAAGTAGCAGAAATAGTGACTACTTTTGAACAAATCAAAGACTCACTGAGTCATTAACAAAGTTTTGTGAATAAAAACTAAATTTTATAAGTCATTATTACATATTTTTAAAAATTATCTTAAATGTTAGCTACATCTACATATGATTTGTATGCTGCAATTTAAACATCACTGAAATTTCACTTATATTCTGCTGTATTCCAACATAGATTTGTCTTGAATCCAAGAATTTTGATTTGAAGAAATAGTAGAACAGTTTTATAGTCATCTCTGCTTTAATAGCATGCCTCTGTTACTTAGGACCCAAAAATACAGGAATGTAAAGTTTTAATGTTCCATAAACACTATGAATTATCCAGTTTGTTGAAACATGCTTTTTTGTTTATAGAAAAATATTTTCCCTGTTTATTTTAAAGGTGTTTTCTCTCCTGCTAAAAATGTCTAACACATTGGACTTTTAATAGATTAATGAAATGGAGTTGCAGCACCTTCAAAGGTCATGCTGTTCTTCAAAATATAAATTAACAAGCTTGCAAGGAAAGCATCTGAAAGGCAGCAACCTCAGTTGTATTTTGCTCTGGCTGGATTTGTTTGAATGAAAATTTATTCTGCATAAGTAAGGTTGTCTCTTTTATTTCATCACCTGAACAGTTTTCATTATAAACTGACAGCCTTTTCCATAGTTATTTATCTACGTTTTTTTTCTTTTTGTTTCCACCAGAGCCATATATTTCTTCCACATAGCTTAAATTCTGAAATTCTTTTAAGAAATAATTTGAATGTCTTTAACTTAATTTGCTTTCCAGAGAAAATGTCTAGGTTTAGATTTTTTGATAGCATGACTGTTTTGAAACTACTATGCAGATACATTTTGAAATGTTAAACTCTGTGATAAAAAAAAGGAAGCCCAGAGGAATCTCCTTTCAGAAGCTACTGAAGCCAAACAGGTAAAGTTGCAAACAGTAAAAAGACCAAAAGGTAACAAATTGTTAATAACCTTTTCTTAGTTCTTCTAGAAAAGGCTACTTGATAAGCTGATTCTCAAAACTTAACACGTTCACAGTAAATGAAAAATCCAGAGTCAATTATTTAACAGAGGTGATGGTTAAAATGCAAAAGAACCATTACCCACAATGATTACTTTTTGCACACTTGGTAATCAGGACACACATATATGTGTTACTCTTAGTTGGTGCAAATGAATCACAAACCTTCTCTGTTCTTTAGTTATCTTTATATCTGTGCCCCTGCGAGGTAGGAGGTATTCTGATATTCTCCATATTCACATTTTTTTTTTTTACTTTACAGTCCTGGTTTTTAGTCACAGTGATAAATAGAAGTTTATTTCTGTCTACATCTTTGAAATATCATTTAACTATATGAATAATGACTAGGCACATGGATATTTTATTTGGACAAATATTTGATATCTATGGTTCAAATTTATTAAGTATATTAGGGCCCATAGACTAACTATGAAGGTATTTTTTTCTTCTGGACATCTTAATGGTAGGAGAAATATTCACTTCCATAAAGTCACTGTCATTAACAGTTCAGTGACAGCCTGGGAAATGTGGGCACATACAGTTTACAGGTCTAATTTCAAACTTAAGCTTTATCCTTTGACAATTGCATTTTTGTTATAGATCATACAGTCAGTGTAAGCAAACGAGAATTATAGATGGCTTATTATCTTATCAAAAACTTGTATTTTCATTTCATTTGTATACTAATTTTGACAGGTTTTTTATTTTGATCAGGGATCAAATCAGCAACCTTGGTGTACCTGAATGATGCTTTAACTAACTGAGCTTGTAGCAATTTTGATTTTTAATGGATTTGCTTGGAGAATCCCAAGTTAAAATAATGGCTTTTGTCTCCAGTTTCTGTTCAGAATATTGATACCTAATGCTGGGATAAATAACAGAAGGATAAAATGCAGCACATGTTAATCACTAATGTCACAGGTGGCGCAGGTAACCAGGTTCTTAGTGATCGGGACAAAGAATTGAGCCAAACACACGGAGTTTATAGTATAAAGAAAGAGGGAAGATTTATTAAGCGATAGTACACTCCACAGAACATGGGAGCGGGCCAACTCTGAGCAGAGATTGACCACGTGGGCTGGGCGGATTTTCTTTTTATAGGGCGGAAGCTTTCTGGCTAGTCTTTGGCGGGCTTCTATTGCGCAGGTACAAAGAGTTACATTTCAAAGCTACTGCGCATGTGTGGTTTCCCAAGATTTTCTTGATTGGCTATTGGAGAAGGGAGTCCCACAATGTTATTTTATTATAATGCTATTA